>OZ022527.1:600000-882461 GCA_963989415.1 Cerceris ruficornis | reverse complement strand
GCCTGCTTGGACGCTTCCGCGCCTGCTTGGACGCTGCCGCGCCTGCTTGGACGCTTCCGCGACTGCTTGGACGCTTCCGCGCCTGCTTGGACTCATCTGCGCCTTCTTGCATGCTGCCGCGCCTGCTTGGACGCTTCCGCGCCTGCTTGGACGCTACCGCGCCTGCTTGGACGCTTCCGCGACTGCTAGGACGCTTCCGCGCCTGCTTGGACTCTTCTGCGCCTTCTTGCATGCTTCCGCGCCTGCTTGGAGATTTCCGCGCCTGCTTGGACGCTACCGCGCCAGCTTGGACGCTTCCGCGACTGCTTGGACGCTTCCGCGACTGCTTGGACGCTTCCGCGCCTGCTTGGACTCTTCTGCGCCTTCTTGTATGCTTCCGCGCCTGCTTGGGCGCTTCCGCGTTTTCTTGGACGCTTCCGCGCCTGCTTGGACGCTACCGCGCCTGCTTGCACGGTTCCGCGCCTGCTTGGACGCTTCCGCGCCTGCTTGGACGCTGCCGCGCCTGCTTGGACGCTTCCGCGACTGCTTGGACGCTTCCGCGCCTGCTTGGACTCATCTGCGCCTTCTTGCATGCTGCCGCGCCTGCTTGGACGCTTCCGCGCCAGCTTGGTCGCTACCGCGCCTGCATGGACGCTTCCGCGACTGCTTGGACGCTTCCGCGCCTGCTTGGACTCTTCTGCGTCTTCTTGCATGCTTCCGCGCCTACTTGGACTTTTCCGCGCCAGCTTGGACGCTACCGCGCCTGCTTGGACGCTTCCGCGCCTGCTTGGACGCTTCCGCGCCTGCTTGGACTCTTCTGCGCCATCTTGCATGCTTCCGCGCCTACTTGGACGTTTCCGTGCCTGCTTGGACGCTACCGCGCCTGCTTGGACGCTACCGCGCCTGCTTGGACGCTACCGCGCCTGCTTGGACGCTTCCGCGCCTGCTTGCATGCTTCCCCGCCTGTTTGGACGCTTCCGCGCCTGCTTGGACTCTTCTGCGTCTTCTTGCATGCTACCGCGCCTGCTTGGACGCTACCGCGCCTGCTTGGACGCTACCGCGCCTGCTTGGACGCTACCGCGCCTGCTTGGACGCTTACGCGACTGCTTGGACGCTTCCGCGCCTGCTTGGACGCTTCCGCGCCTGCTTGGACTCTTCTGCGCCATCTTGCATGCTTCCGCGCCTACTTGGACGTTTCCGTGCCTGCTTGGACGCTACCGCGCCTGCTTGGACGCTACCGCGCCTGCTTGGACGCTACCGCGCCTGCTTGGACGCTTCCGCGCCTGCTTGCATGCTTCCCCGCCTGTTTGGACGCTTCCGCGCCTGCTTGGACTCTTCTGCGTCTTCTTGCATGCTTCCGCGCCTGCTTGGACGTTTCCGCGCCTGCTTGGACGCTACCGCGCCTGCTTGGACCCTACCGCGCCTGCTTGGACTCTTCTACGCCTTTTTGAATGCTTCCGCGCCTGCTTGGACGTTTCCGCGCCTGCTTGGACGCTTCCGCGCCTGCTTGGACGCTTCCGCGCCTGCTTGCATGCTTCCCCGCCTGCTTGGACGCTTCCGCGCCTGCTTGGACTCTTCTACGTCTTCTTGCATGCTTCCGCGCCTGCTTGGACGCTTCCGCGCCTGCTTGGACTCTTCTGCGTCTTCTTGCATGCTTCCGCGCCTGCTTGGACGTTTCCACGCCTGCTTGGACGCTTCCGCGCCTACTTGCATGCTTCCGCGCCTGCTTGGACGTTTCCGCGCCTGCTTGGACGCTACCGCGCCAGCTTGGACCCTACAGCGCCTGCTTGGACTCTTCTACGCCTTTTTGAATGCTTCCGCGCCTGCTTGGACGTTTCCGCGCCTGCTTGGATGCTTCCGCGCCTGCTTGGACGCTTCCGCGCCTGCTTGCATGCTTCCCCGCCTGCTTGGACGCTTCCGCGCCTGCTTGGATGCTTCCGCGCCTGCTTGCATGCTTCCCCGCCTGCTTGGACGCTTCCGCGCCTGCTTGGACGCTTCCGCGCCTGCTTGCATGCTTCCCCGCCTGCTTGGACGCTTCCGCGCCTGCTTGGACTCTTCTACGCCTTTTTGCATGCTTCCGCGCCTGCTTGGACGTTTCCGCGCCTGCTTGGACTCTTCTACGCCTTTTTGAATGCTTCCGCGCCTGCTTGGACGCTTCCGCGCCTGCTTGGACGCTTCCGCGCCTGCTTGGACTCTTCTACGTCTTCTTGCATGCTTCCGCGCCTGCTTGGACGCTTCCGCGCATGCTTGCATGCTTCCCCGCCTGCTTGGACGCTTCCGCGCCTGCTTGGACGCTTCCGCGCCTGCTTATATGCTTCCCCGCCTGCTTGGACGCTTCCGCGCCTGCTTGGACTCTTCTGCGTCTTCTTGCATACTTCCGCGCCTGCTTGGACGTTTCCCCGCCTGCTTGGACGCTTCCGCGCCTGCTTGGACTCTTCTGCGTCTTCTTGCATGCTTCCGCGCCTGCTTGGACGTTTCCGCGCCTGCTTGGACGCTACCGCGCCTGCTTGGACCCTACCGCGCCTGCTTGGACTCTTCTACGCCTTTTTGAATGCTTCCGCGCCTGCTTGGACGTTTCCGCGCCTGCTTGGACGCTTCCGCGCCTGCTTGGACGCTTCCGCGCCTGCTTGCATGCTTCCCCGCCTGCTTGGACGCTTCCGCGCCTGCTTGGACGCTTCCGCGCCTGCTTGCATGCTTCCCCGCCTGCTTGGACGCTTCCGCGCCTGCTTGGACGCTTGCGCGCCTGCTTGCATGCTTCCCCGCCTGCTTGGACGCTTCCGCGCCTGCTTGGACTCTTCTACGTCTTCTTGCATGCTTCCGCGCCTGCTTGGACGTTTCCGCGCCTGCTTGGACGCTACCGCGCCTGCTTGGACCCTACCGCGCCTGCTTGGACTCTTCTACGCCTTTTTGCATGCTTCCGCGCCTGCTTGGACGTTTCCGCGCCTGCTTGGACGTTTCCGCGCCTGCTTGGACGCTACCGCGCCTGCTTGGACCCTACCGCGCCTGCTTGGACTCTTCTACGCCTTTTTGCATGCTTCCGCGCCTGCTTGGACGTTTCCGCGCCTGCTTGGACTCTTCTACGCCTTTTTGAATGCTTCCGCGCCTGCTTGGACGTTTCCGCGCCTGCTTGGACGCTTCCGCGCCTGCTTGGACTCTTCTACGTCTTCTTGCATGCTTCCGCGCCTGCTTGGACGCTTCCGCGCCTGCTTGCATGCTTCCCCGCCTGCTTGGACGCTTCCGCGCCTGCATGGACTCTTCTGCGTCTTCTTGCATGCTTCCGCGCATGCTTGGACGTTTCCGCGCCTGCTTGGACGTTTCCGCGCCTGCTTGGACGCTACCGCGCCTGCATGGACGCTTCCGCGCCTGCTTGGACGCTTCCGCGACTGCTTGGACGCTTCCGCGCCTGCTTGGACTCTTCTGCGTGTTCTTGCATGCTTCCGCACCTGCTTGGACGTTTCCGCGCCTGCTTGGACGCTACCGCGCCTGCTTGGACCCTACCGCGCCTGCTTGGACTCTTCTACGCCTTTTTGAATGCTTCCGCGCCTGCTTGGACGCTTCCGCGACTGCTTGGACGCTTCCGCGCCTGCTTGGACGTTTCCGCGCCTGCTTGGACGCTTCCGCGCCTGCTTGGATGGACGCTTCCGCGCCTGCTTGGACGTTTCCGCGCCTGCTTGGACGCTTCCGCGCCTGCTTGGACGCTTCCGCGCCTGCTTGCATGCTTCCCCGCCTGCTTGGACGCTTCCGCGCCTGCTTGGACGCTTCCGCGCCTATATGGATGCTTCCGCGCCTGCTTGGACGCTACCGCGCCTGCTTGTTCGCTTCCGCGCCTGCTTGCATGGTTGTGCGCCTGCTTGGACGCTTCCGCGCAAGTATGGATGCTTCCGCGCCTGCTTGGACGCTTCCGCGCCTGCTTGGACTCTTCTACGTCTTCTTGCATGCTTCCGCGCCTGCTTGGACGCTTCCGCGCCTGCTTGCATGCTTCCCCGCCTGCTTGGACGCTTCCGCGCCTGCTTGGACTCTTCTACGTCTTCTTGCATGCTTCCGCGCCTGCTTGGACGCTTCCGCGCCTGCATGGACTCTTCTGCGTCTTCTTGCATGCTTCCGCGCCTGCTTGGATGTTTCCACGCCTGCTTGGACGCTTCCGCGCCTACTTGCATGCTTCCGCGCCTGCTTGGACGTTTCCGCGCCTGCTTGGACGCTACCGCGCCTGCTTGGACCCTACCGCGCCTGCTTGGACTCTTCTACGCCTTTTTGAATGCTTCCGCGCCTGCTTGGACGTTTCCGCGCCTGCTTGGACGCTTCCGCGCCTGCTTGGACGCTTCCGCGCCTGCTTGCATGCTTCCCCGCCTGCTTGGACGCTTCCGCGCCTGCTTGGACGCTTCCGCGCCTGCTTGCATGCTTCCCCGCCTGCTTGGACGCTTCCGCGCCTGCTTGGACGCTTCCGCGCCTGCTTGCATGCTTCCCCGCCTGCTTGGACGCTTCCGCGCCTGCTTGGACTCTTCTACGCCTTTTTGCATGCTTCCGCGCCTGCTTGGACGTTTCCGCGCCTGCTTGGACTCTTCTACGCCTTTTTGAATGCTTCCGCGCCTGCTTGGACGTTTCCGCGCCTGCTTGGACGCTTCCGCGCCTGCTTGGACTCTTCTACGTCTTCTTGCATGCTTCCGCGCCTGCTTGGACGCTTCCGCGCCTGCTTGCATGCTTCCCCGCCTGCTTGGACGCTTCCGCGCCTGCTTGGACGCTTCCGCGCCTGCTTATATGCTTCCCCGCCTGCTTGGACGCTTCCGCGCCTGCTTGGACTCTTCTGCGTCTTCTTGCATACTTCCGCGCCTGCTTGGACGTTTCCCCGCCTGCTTGGACGCTTCCGCGCCTACTTGCATGCTTCCCCGCCTGCTTGGACGCTTCCGCGCCTGCTTGGACTCTTCTGCGTCTTCTTGCATGCTTCCGCGCCTGCTTGGACGTTTCCGCGCCTGCTTGGACGCTACCGCGCCTGCTTGGACCCTACCGCGCCTGCTTGGACTCTTCTACGCCTTTTTGAATGCTTCCGCGCCTGCTTGGACGTTTCCGCGCCTGCTTGGACGCTTCCGCGCCTGCTTGGACGCTTCCGCGCCTGCTTGCATGCTTCCCCGCCTGCTTGGTACGCTTCCGCGCCTGCTTGGACGCTTCCGCGCCTGCTTGCATGCTTCCCCGCCTGCTTGGACGCTTCCGCGCCTGCTTGGACGCTTGCGCGCCTGCTTGCATGCTTCCCCGCCTGCTTGGACGCTTCCGCGCCTGCTTGGACTCTTCTACGTCTTCTTGCATGCTTCCGCGCCTGCTTGGACGTTTCCGCGCCTGCTTGGACGCTACCGCGCCTGCTTGGACCCTACCGCGCCTGCTTGGACTCTTCTACGCCTTTTTGCATGCTTCCGCGCCTGCTTGGACGTTTCCGCGCCTGCTTGGACGTTTCCGCGCCTGCTTGGACGCTACCGCGCCTGCTTGGACCCTACCGCGCCTGCTTGGACTCTTCTACGCCTTTTTGCATGCTTCCGCGCCTGCTTGGACGTTTCCGCGCCTGCTTGGACTCTTCTACGCCTTTTTGAATGCTTCCGCGCCTGCTTGGACGTTTCCGCGCCTGCTTGGACGCTTCCGCGCCTGCTTGGACTCTTCTACGTCTTCTTGCATGCTTCCGCGCCTGCTTGGACGCTTCCGCGCCTGCTTGCATGCTTCCCCGCCTGCTTGGACGCTTCCGCGCCTGCTTGGACTCTTCTACGTCTTCTTGCATGCTTCCGCGCCTGCTTGGACGCTTCCGCGCCTGCATGGACTCTTCTGCGTCTTCTTGCATGCTTCCGCGCATGCTTGGACGTTTCCGCGCCTGCTTGGACGCTACCGCGCCTGCATGGACGCTTCCGCGCCTGCTTGGACGCTTCCGCGACTGCTTGGACGCTTCCGCGCCTGCTTGGACTCTTCTGCGTGTTCTTGCATGCTTCCGCGCCTGCTTGGACGTTTCCGCGCCTGCTTGGACGCTACCGCGCCTGCTTGGACCCTACCGCGCCTGCTTGGACTCTTCTACGCCTTTTTGAATGCTTCCGCGCCTGCTTGGACGTTTCCGCGCCTGCTTGGACGCTACCGCGCCTGCATGGACGCTTCCGCGTCTGCTTGGACGCTTCCGCGACTGCTTGGACGCTTCCGCGCCTGCTTGGACTCTTCTGCGTGTTCTTGCATGCTTCCGCGCCTGCTTGGACGTTTCCGCGCCTGCTTGGACGCTACCGCGCCTGCTTGGACCCTACCGCGCCTGCTTGGACTCTTCTACGCCTTTTTGAATGCTTCCGCGCCTGCTTGGACGTTTCCGCGCCTGCTTGGACGCTTCCGCGCCTGCTTGGACTCTTCTACGTCTTCTTGCATGCTTCCGCGCCTGCTTGGACGCTTCCGCGCCTGCTTGGACTCTTCTGCGTCTTCTTGCATGCTTCCGCGCATGCTTGGACGTTTCCGCGCCTGCTTGGACGCTACCGCGCCTGCATGGACGCTTCCGCGTCTGCTTGGACGCTTCCGCGACTGCTTGGACGCTTCCGCGCCTGCTTGGACTCTTCTACGTCTTCTTGCATGCTTCCGCGCCTGCTTGGACGCTTCCGCGCCTGCTTGGACTCTTCTGCGTCTTCTTGCATGCTTCCGCGCATGCTTGGACGTTTCCGCGCCTGCTTGGACGCTACCGCGCCTGCATGGACGCTACCGCGCCTGCTGGGACGCTTCCGCGCCTGCTTGGACGCTTCCGCGACTGCTTGGACGCTACCGCGCCTGCTTGGACGCTTCCGCGCCTGCTTGCATGCATCCCCGCCTGCTTGGACGCTTCCGCGCCTGCTTGGACTCTTCTACGTCTTCTTGCATGCTTCCGCGCCTGCTTGGACGCTTCCGCGCCTGCTTGGACTCTTCTGCGTCTTCTTGCATGCTTCCGCGCATGCTTGGACGTTTCCGCGCCTGCTTGGACGCTACCGCGCCTGCATGGACGCTTCCGCGCCTGCTTGGACGCTTCCGCGACTGCTTGGACGCTTCCGCGCCTGCATGGACTCTTCTGCGTCTTCTTGCATGCTCCCGCGCCTGCTTGGACGCTTCCGCGACTGCTTGGACGCTTCCGCGACTGCTTGGACGCTTCCGCGCCTGCTTGGACTGTTCTGCGCCTTCTTGCATGCTTCCGCGCCTGTTTGCATGCTTCCGCGTCTGCTTGGACGCTTCCGCGCCTGCTTGGACGCTTCCGCGCCTGCTTGGACGCTTCCGCGCCTGCTTGGGCGCTTCCGCGTCTTCTTGGACGCTTCCGCGCCTGCTTGGACGCTACCGCGCCTGCTTGCACGGTTCCGCGCCTGCTTGGACGCTTCCGCGCCTGCTTGGACGCTTCCGCGCCTGCTTGGACGCTTCCGCGACTGCTTGGACGCTTCCGCGCCTGGTTGGACGCTTCCGCGCCTGCTTGGACGTTTCCGCGCCTGCTTGCACGGTTCCGCGCCTGCTTGCACGGTTCCGCGCCTGCTTGGACGCTACCGCGCCTGCTTGCACGGTTCCGCGCCTGCTTGGACGCTTCCGCGCCTGCTTGGACGCTACCGCGCCTGCTTGGACCCTACCGCGCCTGCTTGGACTCTTCTACGTCTTCTTGCATGCTTCCGCGCCTGCTTGGACGCTTCCGCGCCTGCTTGGACTCTTCTGCGTCTTCTTGCATGCTTCCGCGCATGCTTGGACGTTTCCGCGCCTGCTTGGACGCTACCGCGCCTGCATGGACGCTTCCGCGCCTGCTTGGACGCTTCCGCGACTGCTTGGACGCTTCCGCGCCTGCATGGACTCTTCTGCGTCTTCTTGCATGCTTCCGCGCCTGCTTGGACGCTTCCGCGACTGCTTGGACGCTTCCGCGACTGCTTGGACGCTTCCGCGCCTGCTTGGACTGTTCTGCGCCTTCTTGCATGCTTCCGCGCCTGTTTGCATGCTTCCGCGTCTGCTTGGACGCTTCCGCGCCTGCTTGGACGCTTCCGCGCCTGCTTGGACGCTTCCGCGCCTGCTTGGGCGCTTCCGCGTCTTCTTGGACGCTTCCGCGCCTGCTTGGACGCTTCCGCGACTGCTTGGACGCTTCCGCGCCTGCTTGGACGCTTCCGCGCCTGCTTGGACGCTTCCGCGCCTGGTTGGACGCTTCCGCGCCTGCTTGGACGTTTCCGCGCCTGCTTGCACGGTTCCGCGCCTGCTTGCACGGTTCCGCGCCTGCTTGGACGCTACCGCGCCTGCTTGCACGGTTCCGCGCCTGCTTGGACGCTTCCGCGCCTGCTTGGACGCTTCCGCGCCAGCTTGAACTCTTCTGCGCCTTCTTGCATGCTTCCGCGCCTGCTTGCATGCTTCCGCGCCTGCTTGGACGCTACCGCGCCTGCATGGACGCTACCGCGCCTGCTGGGACGCTTCCGCGCCTGCTTGGACGCTTCCGCGACTGCTTGGACGCTACCGCGCCTGCTTGGACGCTTCCGCGCCTGCTTGCATGCATCCCCGCCTGCTTGGACGCTTCCGCGCCTGCTTGGACTCTTCTACGTCTTCTTGCATGCTTCCGCGCCTGCTTGGACGCTTCCGCGCCTGCTTGGACTCTTCTGCGTCTTCTTGCATGCTTCCGCGCATGCTTGGACGTTTCCGCGCCTGCTTGGACGCTACCGCGCCTGCATGGACGCTTCCGCGCCTGCTTGGACGCTTCCGCGACTGCTTGGACGCTTCCGCGCCTGCATGGACACTTCTGCGTCTTCTTGCATGCTTCCGCGCCTGCTTGGACGCTACCGCGCCTGCTGGGACGCTTCCGCGCCTGCTTGGACGCTTCCGCGACTGCTTGGACGCTACCGCGCCTGCTTGGACGCTTCCGCGCCTGCTTGCATGCATCCCCGCCTGCTTGGACGCTTCCGCGCCTGCTTGGACTCTTCTACGTCTTCTTGCATGCTTCCGCGCCTGCTTGGACGCTTCCGCGCCTGCTTGGACTCTTCTGCGTCTTCTTGCATGCTTCCGCGCATGCTTGGACGTTTCCGCGCCTGCTTGGACGCTACCGCGCCTGCATGGACGCTTCCGCGCCTGCTTGGACGCTTCCGCGACTGCTTGGACGCTTCCGCGCCTGCATGGACTCTTCTGCGTCTTCTTGCATGCTTCCGCGCCTGCTTGGACGCTTCCGCGACTGCTTGGACGCTTCCGCGACTGCTTGGACGCTTCCGCGCCTGCTTGGACTGTTCTGCGCCTTCTTGCATGCTTCCGCGCCTGTTTGCATGCTTCCGCGTCTGCTTGGACGCTTCCGCGCCTGCTTGGACGCTTCCGCGCCTGCTTGGACGCTTCCGCGCCTGCTTGGGCGCTTCCGCGTCTTCTTGGACGCTTCCGCGCCTGCTTGGACGCTACCGCGCCTGCTTGCACGGTTCCGCGCCTGCTTGGACGCTTCCGCGCCTGCTTGGACGCTTCCGCGCCTGCTTGGACGCTTCCGCGACTGCTTGGACGCTTCCGCGCCTGGTTGGACGCTTCCGCGCCTGCTTGGACGTTTCCGCGCCTGCTTGCACGGTTCCGCGCCTGCTTGCACGGTTCCGCGCCTGCTTGGACGCTACCGCGCCTGCTTGCACGGTTCCGCGCCTGCTTGGACGCTTCCGCGCCTGCTTGGACGCTACCGCGCCTGCTTGGACCCTACCGCGCCTGCTTGGACTCTTCTACGTCTTCTTGCATGCTTCCGCGCCTGCTTGGACGCTTCCGCGCCTGCTTGGACTCTTCTGCGTCTTCTTGCATGCTTCCGCGCATGCTTGGACGTTTCCGCGCCTGCTTGGACGCTACCGCGCCTGCTTGGACGCTTCCGCGCCTGCATGGACACTTCTGCGTCTTCTTGCATGCTTCCGCGCCTGCTTGGACGCTTCCGCGACTGCTTGGACGCTTCCGCGACTGCTTGGACGCTTCCGCGCCTGCTTGGACTGTTCTGCGCCTTCTTGCATGCTTCCGCGCCTGTTTGCATGCTTCCGCGTCTGCTTGGACGCTTCCGCGCCTGCTTGGACGCTTCCGCGCCTGCTTGGACGCTTCCGCGCCTGCTTGGGCGCTTCCGCGTCTTCTTGGACGCTTCCGCGCCTGCTTGGACGCTACCGCGCCTGCTTGCACGGTTCCGCGCCTGCTTGGACGCTTCCGCGCCTGCTTGGACGCTTCCGCGCCTGCTTGGACGCTTCCGCGACTGCTTGGACGCTTCCGCGCCTGCTTGGACGCTTCCGCGCCTGCTTGGACGCTTCCGCGCCTGGTTGGACGCTTCCGCGCCTGCTTGGACGTTTCCGCGCCTGCTTGCACGGTTCCGCGCCTGCTTGCACGGTTCCGCGCCTGCTTGGACGCTACCGCGCCTGCTTGCACGGTTCCGCGCCTGCTTGGACGCTTCCGCGCCTGCTTGGACGCTTCCGCGCCAGCTTGAACTCTTCTGCGCCTTCTTGCATGCTTCCGCGCCTGCTTGCATGCTTCCGCGCCTGCTTGGACGCTTCCGCGCCTGCTTGGACGCTTCCGCGACTGCTTGGACGCTTCCGCGACTGCTTGGACGCTTCCGCGCCTGCTTGGACTCTTCTGCGCCTTCTTGCATGCTTCCGCGCCTGCTTGGACGCTTCCGCGACTGCTTGGACGCTTCCGCGACTGCTTGGACGCTTCCGCGCCTGCTTGGACTGTTCTGCGCCTTCTTGCATGCTTCCGCGCCTGTTTGCATGCTTCCGCGTCTGCTTGGACGCTTCCGCGCCTGCTTGGACACTTCCGCGCCTGCTTGGACTCTTCTGCGCCTTCTTGCATGCTTCCGCGCCTACTTGGACGTTTCCGCGCCTGCTTGGACGCTTCCGCGCCTGCTTGGACTCTTCTACGTCTTCTTGCATGCTTCCGCGCCTGCTTGGACGTTTCCGCGCCTGCTTGGACGCTACCGCGCCTGCTTGGACCCTACCGCGCCTGCTTGGACTCTTCTACGCCTTTTTGCATGCTTCCGCGCCTGCTTGGACGTTTCCGCGCCTGCTTGGACGTTTCCGCGCCTGCTTGGACGCTACCGCGCCTGCTTGGACCCTACCGCGCCTGCTTGGACTCTTCTACGCCTTTTTGCATGCTTCCGCGCCTGCTTGGACGTTTCCGCGCCTGCTTGGACTCTTCTACGCCTTTTTGAATGCTTCCGCGCCTGCTTGGACGTTTCCGCGCCTGCTTGGACGCTTCCGCGCCTGCTTGGACTCTTCTACGTCTTCTTGCATGCTTCCGCGCCTGCTTGGACGCTTCCGCGCCTGCTTGCATGCTTCCCCGCCTGCTTGGACGCTTCCGCGCCTGCTTGGACTCTTCTGCGTCTTCTTGCATGCTTCCGCGCATGCTTGGACGTTTCCGCGCCTGCTTGGACGCTACCGCGCCTGCATGGACGCTACCGCGCCTGCTGGGACGCTTCCGCGCCTGCTTGGACGCTTCCGCGCCTGCTTGCATGCTTCCCCGCCTGCTTGGTACGCTTCCGCGCCTGCTTGGACGCTTCCGCGCCTGCTTGCATGCTTCCCCGCCTGCTTGGACGCTTCCGCGCCTGCTTGGACGCTTGCGCGCCTGCTTGCATGCTTCCCCGCCTGCTTGGACGCTTCCGCGCCTGCTTGGACTCTTCTACGTCTTCTTGCATGCTTCCGCGCCTGCTTGGACGTTTCCGCGCCTGCTTGGACGCTACCGCGCCTGCTTGGACCCTACCGCGCCTGCTTGGACTCTTCTACGCCTTTTTGCATGCTTCCGCGCCTGCTTGGACGTTTCCGCGCCTGCTTGGACGTTTCCGCGCCTGCTTGGACGCTTCCGCGACTGCTTGGACGCTACCGCGCCTGCTTGGACGCTTCCGCGCCTGCTTGCATGCATCCCCGCCTGCTTGGACGCTTCCGCGCCTGCTTGGACTCTTCTACGTCTTCTTGCATGCTTCCGCGCCTGCTTGGACGCTTCCGCGCCTGCTTGCATGCTTCCCCGCCTGCTTGGACGCTTCCGCGCCTGCTTGGACTCTTCTGCGTCTTCTTGCATGCTTCCGCGCATGCTTGGACGTTTCCGCGCCTGCTTGGACGCTACCGCGCCTGCATGGACGCTACCGCGCCTGCTGGGACGCTTCCGCGCCTGCTTGGACGCTTCCGCGACTGCTTGGACGCTACCGCGCCTGCTTGGACGCTTCCGCGCCTGCTTGCATGCATCCCCGCCTGCTTGGACGCTTCCGCGCCTGCTTGGACTCTTCTACGTCTTCTTGCATGCTTCCGCGCCTGCTTGGACGCTTCCGCGCCTGCTTGGACTCTTCTGCGTCTTCTTGCATGCTTCCGCGCATGCTTGGACGTTTCCGCGCCTGCTTGGACGCTACCGCGCCTGCATGGACGCTTCCGCGCCTGCTTGGACGCTTCCGCGACTGCTTGGACGCTTCCGCGCCTGCATGGACTCTTCTGCGTCTTCTTGCATGCTTCCGCGTCTGCTTGGACGCTTCCGCGCCTGCTTGGACGCTTCCGCGCCTGCTTGGACGCTTCCGCGCCTGCTTGGGCGCTTCCGCGTCTTCTTGGACGCTTCCGCGCCTGCTTGGACGCTTCCGCGACTGCTTGGACGCTTCCGCGCCTGCTTGGACGCTTCCGCGCCTGCTTGGACGCTTCCGCGCCTGGTTGGACGCTTCCGCGCCTGCTTGGACGTTTCCGCGCCTGCTTGCACGGTTCCGCGCCTGCTTGCACGGTTCCGCGCTTGCTTGGACGCTACCGCGCCTGCTTGCACGGTTCCGCGCCTGCTTGGACGCTTCCGCGCCTGCTTGGACGCTTCCGCGCCAGCTTGAACTCTTCTGCGCCTTCTTGCATGCTTCCGCGCCTGCTTGCATGCTTCCGCGCCTGCTTGGACGCTTCCGCGCCTGCTTGGACGCTTCCGCGACTGCTTGGACGCTTCCGCGACTGCTTGGACGCTTCCGCGCCTGCTTGGACTCTTCTGCGCCTTCTTGCATGCTTCCGCGCCTGCTTGGACGCTTCAGCGACTGCTTGGACGCTTCCGCGACTGCTTGGACGCTTCCGCGCCTGCTTGGACTGTTCTGCGCCTTCTTGCATGCTTCCGCGCCTGTTTGCATGCTTCCGCGTCTGCTTGGACGCTTCCGCGCCTGCTTGGACACTTCCGCGCCTGCTTGGACTCTTCTGCGCCTTCTTGCATGCTTCCGCGCCTACTTGGACGTTTCCGCGCCTGCTTGGACGCTTCCGCGCCTGCTTGCATGCTTCCTCGCCTGCTTGGACGCTTCCGCGCCTGCTTGCACGGTTCCGAGCCTGCTTGGACGCTTTCACGCCTGCTTGGACGCTTCCGCGCCTGCTTGGACTCTTCTGCGCCTTCTTGCATGCTGCCGCGCCTACTTGGACGCTTCCGCGCCTGGTTGGACGCTACCGCGCCTGCTTGGACGCTTCCGCGACTGCTTGGACGCTTCCGCGCCTGCTTGGACGCTTCCGCGCCTGCTTGGACACTTCCGCGCCTGCTGGGACTCTTCTGCGCCTTCTTACGTGCTTCCGCGCCTGCTTGCATGCTTCCGCGCCTGCTTGGACGCTTCCGCGCCTGCTTGGACGCTTCCGCGACTGCTTGGACGCTTCCGCGCCTGCTTGGACTCTTCTGCGTCTTCTTGCATGCTTCCGCGCCTGCTTGGACGTTTCCGCGCCTGCTTGGACGCTTCCGCGACTGCTTGGACGCTTCCGCGTCTTCTTGGACGCTTCCGCGCCTGCTTGGACGCTACCGCGCCTGCTTGCACGGTTCCGCGCCTGCTTGGACGCTTCCGCGCCTGCTTGGACGCTTCCGCGCCTGCTTGGACGCTTCCGCGACTGCTTGGACGCTTCCGCGCCTGCTTGGACGCTTCCGCGCCTGCTTGGACGCTTCCGCGCCTGGTTGGACGCTTCCGCGCCTGCTTGGACGTTTCCGCGCCTGCTTGCACGGTTCCGCGCCTGCTTGCACGGTTCCGCGCCTGCTTGGACGCTACCGCGCCTGCTTGCACGGTTCCGCGCCTGCTTGGACGCTTCCGGGCCTGCTTGGACGCTACCGCGCCTGCTTGGACCCTACCGCGCCTGCTTGGACTCTTCTACGTCTTCTTGCATGCTTCCGCGCCTGCTTGGACGCTTCCGCGCCTGCTTGGACTCTTCTGCGTCTTCTTGCATGCTTCCGCGCATGCTTGGACGTTTCCGCGCCTGCTTGGACGCTACCGCGCCTGCATGGACGCTTCCGCGCCTGCTTGGACGCTTCCGCGACTGCTTGGACGCTTCCGCGCCTGCATGGACTCTTCTGCGTCTTCTTGCATGCTTCCGCGCCTGCTTGGACGCTTCCGCGACTGCTTGGACGCTTCCGCGACTGCTTGGACGCTTCCGCGCCTGCTTGGACTGTTCTGCGCCTTCTTGCATGCTTCCGCGCCTGTTTGCATGCTTCCGCGTCTGCTTGGACGCTTCCGCGCCTGCTTGGACGCTTCCGCGCCTGCTTGGACGCTTCCGCGCCTGCTTGGGCGCTTCCGCGTCTTCTTGGACGCTTCCGCGCCTGCTTGGACGCTTCCGCGACTGCTTGGACGCTTCCGCGCCTGCTTGGACGCTTCCGCGCCTGCTTGGACGCTTCCGCGCCTGGTTGGACGCTTCCGCGCCTGCTTGGACGTTTCCGCGCCTGCTTGCACGGTTCCGCGCCTGCTTGCACGGTTCCGCGCCTGCTTGGACGCTACCGCGCCTGCTTGCACGGTTCCGCGCCTGCTTGGACGCTTCCGCGCCTGCTTGGACGCTTCCGCGCCAGCTTGAACTCTTCTGCGCCTTCTTGCATGCTTCCGCGCCTGCTTGCATGCTTCCGCGCCTGCTTGGACGCTTCCGCGCCTGCTTGGGCGCTTCCGCGTCTTCTTGGACGCTTCCGCGCCTGCTTGGACGCTTCCGCGACTGCTTGGACGCTTCCGCGCCTGCTTGGACGCTTCCGCGCCTGCTTGGACGCTTCCGCGCCTGGTTGGACGCTTCCGCGCCTGCTTGGACGTTTCCGCGCCTGCTTGCACGGTTCCGCGCCTGCTTGCACGGTTCCGCGCCTGCTTGGACGCTACCGCGCCTGCTTGCACGGTTCCGCGCCTGCTTGGACGCTTCCGCGCCTGCTTGGACGCTTCCGCGCCAGCTTGAACTCTTCTGCGCCTTCTTGCATGCTTCCGCGCCTGCTTGCATGCTTCCGCGCCTGCTTGGACGCTACCGCGCCTGCATGGACGCTACCGCGCCTGCTGGGACGCTTCCGCGCCTGCTTGGACGCTTCCGCGACTGCTTGGACGCTACCGCGCCTGCTTGGACGCTTCCGCGCCTGCTTGCATGCATCCCCGCCTGCTTGGACGCTTCCGCGCCTGCTTGGACTCTTCTACGTCTTCTTGCATGCTTCCGCGCCTGCTTGGACGCTTCCGCGCCTGCTTGGACTCTTCTGCGTCTTCTTGCATGCTTCCGCGCATGCTTGGACGTTTCCGCGCCTGCTTGGACGCTACCGCGCCTGCATGGACGCTTCCGCGCCTGCTTGGACGCTTCCGCGACTGCTTGGACGCTTCCGCGCCTGCATGGACACTTCTGCGTCTTCTTGCATGCTTCCGCGCCTGCTTGGACGCTTCCGCGACTGCTTGGACGCTTCCGCGACTGCTTGGACGCTTCCGCGCCTGCTTGGACTGTTCTGCGCCTTCTTGCATGCTTCCGCGCCTGTTTGCATGCTTCCGCGTCTGCTTGGACGCTTCCGCGCCTGCTTGGACGCTTCCGCGCCTGCTTGGACGCTTCCGCGCCTGCTTGGGCGCTTCCGCGTCTTCTTGGACGCTTCCGCGCCTGCTTGGACGCTACCGCGCCTGCTTGCACGGTTCCGCGCCTGCTTGGACGCTTCCGCGCCTGCTTGGACGCTTCCGCGCCTGCTTGGACGCTTCCGCGACTGCTTGGACGCTTCCGCGCCTGCTTGGACGCTTCCGCGCCTGCTTGGACGCTTCCGCGCCTGGTTGGACGCTTCCGCGCCTGCTTGGACGTTTCCGCGCCTGCTTGCACGGTTCCGCGCCTGCTTGCACGGTTCCGCGCCTGCTTGGACGCTACCGCGCCTGCTTGCACGGTTCCGCGCCTGCTTGGACGCTTCCGCGCCTGCTTGGACGCTTCCGCGCCAGCTTGAACTCTTCTGCGCCTTCTTGCATGCTTCCGCGCCTGCTTGCATGCTTCCGCGCCTGCTTGGACGCTTCCGCGCCTGCTTGGACGCTTCCGCGACTGCTTGGACGCTTCCGCGACTGCTTGGACGCTTCCGCGCCTGCTTGGACTCTTCTGCGCCTTCTTGCATGCTTCCGCGCCTGCTTGGACGCTTCCGCGACTGCTTGGACGCTTCCGCGACTGCTTGGACGCTTCCGCGCCTGCTTGGACTGTTCTGCGCCTTCTTGCATGCTTCCGCGCCTGTTTGCATGCTTCCGCGTCTGCTTGGACGCTTCCGCGCCTGCTTGGACACTTCCGCGCCTGCTTGGACTCTTCTGCGCCTTCTTGCATGCTTCCGCGCCTACTTGGACGTTTCCGCGCCTGCTTGGACGCTTCCGCGCCTGCTTGGACTCTTCTACGTCTTCTTGCATGCTTCCGCGCCTGCTTGGACGTTTCCGCGCCTGCTTGGACGCTACCGCGCCTGCTTGGACCCTACCGCGCCTGCTTGGACTCTTCTACGCCTTTTTGCATGCTTCCGCGCCTGCTTGGACGTTACCGCGCCTGCTTGGACGTTTCCGCGCCTGCTTGGACGCTACCGCGCCTGCTTGGACCCTACCGCGCCTGCTTGGACTCTTCTACGCCTTTTTGCATGCTTCCGCGCCTGCTTGGACGTTTCCGCGCCTGCTTGGACTCTTCTACGCCTTTTTGAATGCTTCCGCGCCTGCTTGGACGTTTCCGCGCCTGCTTGGACGCTTCCGCGCCTGCTTGGACTCTTCTACGTCTTCTTGCATGCTTCCGCGCCTGCTTGGACTCTTCTGCGTCTTCTTGCATGCTTCCGCGCCTGCTTGGACGTTTCCGCGCCTGCTTGGACGCTTCCGCGACTGCTTGGACGCTTCCGCGCCTGCTTGGACTCTTCTGCGTCTTCTTGCATGCTTCCGCGCATGCTTGCATGCTACCCGCCTGCTTGGACGCTTCCGCGCCTGCCTGGAATCTTCTGCGTCTTCTTGCATGCTTCCGCGCCTGCTTGCATGCTTCCCCGCCTGCTTGGTACGCTTCCGCGCCTGCTTGGACGCTTCCGCGCCTGCTTGCATGCTTCCCCGCCTGCTTGGACGCTTCCGCGCCTGCTTGGACGCTTGCGCGCCTGCTTGCATGCTTCCCCGCCTGCTTGGACGCTTCCGCGCCTGCTTGGACTCTTCTACGTCTTCTTGCATGCTTCCGCGCCTGCTTGGACGTTTCCGCGCCTGCTTGGACGCTACCGCGCCTGCTTGGACCCTACCGCGCCTGCTTGGACTCTTCTACGCCTTTTTGCATGCTTCCGCGCCTGCTTGGACGTTTCCGCGCCTGCTTGGACGTTTCCGCGCCTGCTTGGACGCTACCGCGCCTGCTTGGACCCTACCGCGCCTGCTTGGACTCTTCTACGCCTTTTTGCATGCTTCCGCGCCTGCTTGGACGTTTCCGCGCCTGCTTGGACTCTTCTACGCCTTTTTGAATGCTTCCGCGCCTGCTTGGACGTTTCCGCGCCTGCTTGGACGCTTCCGCGCCTGCTTGGACTCTTCTACGTCTTCTTGCATGCTTCCGCGCCTGCTTGGACGCTTCCGCGCCTGCTTGCATGCTTCCCCGCCTGCTTGGACGCTTCCGCGCCTGCTTGGACTCTTCTGCGTCTTCTTGCATGCTTCCGCGCATGCTTGGACGTTTCCGCGCCTGCTTGGACGCTACCGCGCCTGCATGGACGCTACCGCGCCTGCTGGGACGCTTCCGCGCCTGCTTGGACGCTTCCGCGACTGCTTGGACGCTACCGCGCCTGCTTGGACGCTTCCGCGCCTGCTTGCATGCATCCCCGCCTGCTTGGACGCTTCCGCGCCTGCTTGGACTCTTCTACGTCTTCTTGCATGCTTCCGCGCCTGCTTGGACGCTTCCGCGCCTGCTTGGACTCTTCTGCGTCTTCTTGCATGCTTCCGCGCATGCTTGGACGTTTCCGCGCCTGCTTGGACGCTACCGCGCCTGCATGGACGCTTCCGCGCCTGCTTGGACGCTTCCGCGACTGCTTGGACGCTTCCGCGCCTGCATGGACTCTTCTGCGTCTTCTTGCATGCTTCCGCGTCTGCTTGGACGCTTCCGCGCCTGCTTGGACGCTTCCGCGCCTGCTTGGACGCTTCCGCGCCTGCTTGGGCGCTTCCGCGTCTTCTTGGACGCTTCCGCGCCTGCTTGGACGCTTCCGCGACTGCTTGGACGCTTCCGCGCCTGCTTGGACGCTTCCGCGCCTGCTTGGACGCTTCCGCGCCTGGTTGGACGCTTCCGCGCCTGCTTGGACGTTTCCGCGCCTGCTTGCACGGTTCCGCGCCTGCTTGCACGGTTCCGCGCCTGCTTGGACGCTACCGCGCCTGCTTGCACGGTTCCGCGCCTGCTTGGACGCTTCCGCGCCTGCTTGGACGCTTCCGCGCCAGCTTGAACTCTTCTGCGCCTTCTTGCATGCTTCCGCGCCTGCTTGCATGCTTCCGCGCCTGCTTGGACGCTTCCGCGCCTGCTTGGACGCTTCCGCGACTGCTTGGACGCTTCCGCGACTGCTTGGACGCTTCCGCGCCTGCTTGGACTCTTCTGCGCCTTCTTGCATGCTTCCGCGCCTGCTTGGACGCTTCCGCGACTGCTTGGACGCTTCCGCGACTGCTTGGACGCTTCCGCGCCTGCTTGGACTGTTCTGCGCCTTCTTGCATGCTTCCGCGCCTGTTTGCATGCTTCCGCGTCTGCTTGGACGCTTCCGCGCCTGCTTGGACACTTCCGCGCCTGCTTGGACTCTTCTGCGCCTTCTTGCATGCTTCCGCGCCTACTTGGACGTTTCCGCGCCTGCTTGGACGCTTCCGCGCCTGCTTGCATGCTTCCTCGCCTGCTTGGACGCTTCCGCGCCTGCTTGCACGGTTCCGAGCCTGCTTGGACGCTTTCACGCCTGCTTGGACGCTTCCGCGCCTGCTTGGACTCTTCTGCGCCTTCTTGCATGCTGCCGCGCCTACTTGGACGCTTCCGCGCCTGGTTGGACGCTACCGCGCCTGCTTGGACGCTTCCGCGACTGCTTGGACGCTTCCGCGCCTGCTTGGACGCTTCCGCGCCTGCTTGGACACTTCCGCGCCTGCTGGGACTCTTCTGCGCCTTCTTACGTGCTTCCGCGCCTGCTTGCATGCTTCCGCGCCTGCTTGGACGCTTCCGCGCCTGCTTGGACGCTTCCGCGACTGCTTGGACGCTTCCGCGCCTGCTTGGACTCTTCTGCGTCTTCTTGCATGCTTCCGCGCCTGCTTGGACGTTTCCGCGCCTGCTTGGACGCTTCCGCGACTGCTTGGACGCTTCCGCGCCTGCTTGGACTCTTCTGCGTCTTCTTGCATGCTTCCGCGCATGCTTGCATGCTACCCGCCTGCTTGGACGCTTCCGCGCCTGCCTGGAATCTTCTGCGTCTTCTTGCATGCTTCCGCGCCTGCTTGGACGTTTCCGCGCCTGCTTGGACGCTTCCGCGCCTGCTTGGACTCTTCTGCGTCTTCTTGCATGCTTCCGCGCCTGCTTGGACGTTTCCGCGCCTGCTTGCATGCTAGCCGCCTGCTTGGACGCTTCCGCACGTGCCTGGAATCTTCTGCGTCTTCTTGCATGCTTCCGCGCCTGCTTGGACGTTTCCGCGCCTGCTTGGACGCTTCCGCGCCTGCTTGGACTCTTCTGCGTCTTCTTGCATGCTTCCGCGCCTGCTTGGACTCTTCTGCGTCTTCTTGCATACTTCCGCGCCTGCTTGGACGTTTCCACGCCTGCTTGGACGCTTCCGCGCCTACTTGCATGCTTCCGCGCCTGCTTGGACGTTTCCGCGCCTGCTTGGACGCTTCCGCGACTGCTTGGACGCTACCGCGCCTGCTTGGACGCTTCCGCGACTGCTTGGACGCTTCCGCGCCTGCGTGGACGCTACCGCGCCTGGTTGGACGCTTCCGCGACTGCTTGGACGCTACCGCGCCTGCTTGGACGCTTCCGCGACTGCTTGGACGCTTCCGCGCCTGCTTGGACGCTTCCGCGCCTGCTTGGACACTTCCGCGCCTGCTGGGACTCTTCTGCGCCTTCTTACGTGCTTCCGCGCCTGCTTGCATGCTTCCGCGCCTGCTTGGACGCTTCCGCGCCTGCTTGGACGCTTCCGCGACTGCTTGGACGCTTCCGCGCCTGCTTGGACTCTTCTGCGTCTTCTTGCATGCTTCCGCGCCTGCTTGGACGTTTCCGCGCCTGCTTGGACGCTTCCGCGACTGCTTGGACGCTTCCGCGCCTGCTTGGACTCTTCTGCGTCTTCTTGCATGCTTCCGCGCATGCTTGCATGCTACCCGCCTGCTTGGACGCTTCCGCGCCTGCCTGGAATCTTCTGCGTCTTCTTGCATGCTTCCGCGCCTGCTTGGACGTTTCCGCGCCTGCTTGGACGCTTCCGCGCCTGCTTGGACTCTTCTGCGTCTTCTTGCATGCTTCCGCGCCTGCTTGGACTCTTCTGCGTCTTCTTGCATGCTTCCGCGCCTGCTTGGACTCTTCTGCGTCTTCTTGCATACTTCCGCGCCTGCTTGGACGCTTCCGCGACTGCTTGGACGCTTCCGCGCCTGCTTGGACTCTTCTGCGTCTTCTTGCATGCTTCCGCGCCTGCTTGGACGTTTCCGCGCCTGCTTGGACGCTTCCGCGACTGCTTGGACGCTTCCGCGCCTGCTTGGACTCTTCTGCGTCTTCTTGCATGCTTCCGCGCATGCTTGCATGCTTCCGCGCCTGCTTGGACGCTTCCGCGCCTGCTTGGACGCTTCCGCGACTGCTTGGACGCTTCCGCGCCTGCTTGGACTCTTCTGCGTCTTCTTGCATGCTTCCGCGCCTGCTTGGACGTTTCCGCGCCTGCTTGGACGCTTCCGCGCCTGCTTGGACTCTTCTGCGTCTTCTTGCATGCTTCCGCGCCTGCTTGGACGTTTCCGCGCCTGCTTGCATGCTAGCCGCCTGCTTGGACGCTTCCGCACCTGCCTGGAATCTTCTGCGTCTTCTTGCATGCTTCCGCGCCTGCTTGGACGTTTCCGCGCCTGCTTGGACGCTTCCGCGCCTGCTTGGACTCTTCTGCGTCTTCTTGCATGCTTCCGCGCCTGCTTGGACTCTTCTGCGTCTTCTTGCATACTTCCGCGCCTGCTTGGACGTTTCCACGCCTGCTTGGACGCTTCCGCGCCTACTTGCATGCTTCCCCGCCTGCTTGGACGCTTCCGCGCCTGCTTGGACTCTTCTGGGTCTTCTTGCATGCTTTCGCGCCTGCTTGGACGTTTCCGCGCCTGCTTGGACGCTACCGCGCCTGCTTGGACGCTACCGCGCCTGCTTGGACTCTTCTACGCCTTTTTGCATGCTTCCGCGCCTGCTTGGACGTTTCCGCGCCTGCTTGGACGCTTCCGCGACTGCTGGGACGCTACCGCGCCTGCTTGGACGCTTCCGCGACTGCTTGGACGCTTCCGCGCCTGCGTGGACGCTACCGCGCCTGGTTGGACGCTTCCGCGACTGCTTGGACGCTACCGCGCCTGCTTGGACGCTTCCGCGACTGCTTGGACGCTTCCGCGCCTGCTTGGACTCTTCTACGCCTTTTTGAATGCTTCCGCGCCTGCTTGGACGCTCCCGCGCCTGCTTGGACTCTTCTGCGCCTTCTTGCATGCTGCCGCGACTGCTTGGACACTTCCGCGCCTGGTTGGACGCGACCGCGCCTGCTTCGACGCTTCCGCGCCTGCCTGGACGCTACCGCGCCTGCTTGGGCGCTTCCGCGCCTTCTTGCATGCTTCCGCGCCTACTTGGACGTTTCCGCGCCTGCTTGGACGCTTCCCCGCCTGCTTGGACGCTTCCGCGCCTGCTTGGACTATTCTGCGTCTTCTTGCATGTTTCCGCGCCTGCTTGGACGCTACCGCGCCTGCTTGGATTCTTCCGCGACTGCTTGGACGCTTCCGCGCCTGCTAGGACTCTTCTGCGCCTTCTTGCATGCTGCCGCGCCTACTTGGACGCTTCCGCGCCTGGTTGGACGCTACCGTGCCTGCTTGGACGCTTCCGCAACTGGTTGGACGCTTCCGCGCCTGCTTGGACTCTTCCGCGCCTGCTTGGAATCTTCTGCGCCTTCTTGCATGCTGCCGCGCCTACTTGGACGCTTCCGCGCCTGCTTGGACTCTTCTGCGCCTTCTTGCATGCTGCCGCGACTGCTTGGACACTTCCGCGCCTGGTTGGACGCGACCGCGCCTGCTTCGACGCTTCCGCGCCTGCCTGGACGCTACCGCGCCTGCTTGGGCGCTTCCGCGCCTTCTTGCATGCTTCCGCGCCTACTTGGACGTTTCCGCGCCTGCTTGGACGCTTCCCCGCCTGCTTGGACGCTTCCGCGCCTGCTTGGACTATTCTGCGTCTTCTTGCATGTTTCCGCGCCTGCTTGGACGCTACCGCGCCTGCTTGGATTCTTCCGCGACTGCTTGGACGCTTCCGCGCCTGCTAGGACTCTTCTGCGCCTTCTTGCATGCTGCCGCGCCTACTTGGACGCTTCCGCGCCTGGTTGGACGCTACCGTGCCTGCTTGGACGCTTCCGCAACTGGTTGGACGCTTCCGCGCCTGCTTGGACTCTTCTGCGCCTTCTTGCATGCTGCCGCGCCTACTTGGACGTTTCCGCGCCTGCTTGGACGCTTCCGCGCCTGCTGGCATGCTTCCCCGCCTGCTTGGACGCTTCCGCGCCTGCTTGGAATCTTCTGCGCCTTCTTGCATGCTGCCGCGCCTACTTGGACGTTTCCACGACTGCTTGGACGCTTCCGCGCCTGCTTGCATGCTTCCCCGACTGCTGGGACGCTTCCGCGCCTGCTTGGACTCTTCTGCGCCTTCTTGCATGCTTCCGCGCCTGCTTGGACGTTTCCGCGCCTGCTTGGACGCTACCGCGCCTGCTTGGACGCTTCCGCGACTGCTTGGACGCTGCCGCGCCTGCTTGGACGCTACCGCGCCTGCTTGGACGCTTCCGTGACTGCTTGGACGCTTCCGCGCCTGCTTGGACGTTTCCGCGCCTGCTTGGACGCTTCCGCGACTGCTTGGGCGCTTCGGCGCCTGCTTGAACGTTTCCCTGCCTGCTTGGACGCTTCCGCGCCTGCTTGGACGCTTCACCGACTGCTTGGACCCTTCTGCGCCTTCTTGCATGCTGCCGCGCCTACTTGGACGTTTCCGCGCCTGCTTGGACGCTTCCGCGCCTGCTTGCATGCTTCCCCGCCTGCTTGGACGCTTCCGCGACTGCTTGGACGCTACCGCGCCTGCTTGGACGCTTCCGCGACTGCTTGGACGCTTCCGCGCCTACTTGGACTCTTCTGCGCCTTCTTGCATGCTGCCGCGCCTACTTGGACGTTTCCACGCCTGCTTGGACGCTTCCGCGCCTGCTTGGACTCTTCTGCGCCTGCTTGGACTCTTCTGCGCCTTCTTGCATGCTTCCGCGCCTGCTTGGACTCTTCCGCGACTGCTTGGACGCTACCGCGCCTGCTTGGACTCCTCTGCGTCTTCTTGCATGCTGCCACGCCTACTTGGACGTTTCCGCGCCTGCTTGGACGTTTCCGCGCCTGCTTGGACGCTACCGCGCCTGCTTGGACGCTTCCGCGACTGCTTGGACGCTACCGCGCCAGCTTGGACGCTTCCGCGACTGCTTGGACGCTTCCGCGCCTGCTTGGACGCTACCGCGCCAGCTTGGACGCTTCCGCGACTGCTTGGACGCTTCCGCGCCTGCTTGGACTCTTCTGCGCCTTCTTGCATGCTTCCGCGCCTGCTTGGACGCTTCCGCGACTGCTTGGACGCTTCCGCGCCTGCTTGGACGCTTCCGCGCCTGCTTGGACTCTTCTGCGCCTTCTTGCATGCTGCCGCGCCTACTTGGACGCTTCCGCGCCTGGTTGGACGCTACCGCGCCTGCTTGGACGCTTCCGCGACTGCTTGGACGCTTCCGCGCCTGCTTGGACGCATCCGCGCCTGCTTGGACACTTCCGCGCCTGCTTGGACTCTTCTGCGCCTTCTTACGTGCTTCCGCGCCTGCTTGCATGCTTCCGCGCCTGCTTGGACGCTTCCGCGCCTGCTTGGACGCTTCCGCGCCTGCTTGGACGCTGCCGCGCCTGCTTGCATGCTTCCGCGCCTGCTTGGACGCTTCCGCCCCTGCTTGGACGCTACCGCGCCTGCTTGGACGCTTCCGCGCCTGCTTGGACGATTCCGCGACTGCTTGGACGCTTCTGCGCCTGTTTGGACTCTTCTGCGCCTTCTTGCATGCTTCCGCGCATGCTTGCATGCTTCCCCGCCTGCTTGGACGCTTCCGCGCCTGCTTGGACTCTTCTGCGCCTGTTTGGACTCTTCTGCGCCTTCTTGCATGCTTCCGCGCCTGCTTGGACGCTTCCGCGCCTGCTTGGACTCTTCTGCGTCTTCTTGTATGCTTCCGCGCCTGCTTGGACGTTTCCGCGCCTGCTTGGACGCTACCGCGCCTGCTTGGACGCTACCGCGCCTTCTTGCATGCTTCCGCGCCTACAAGGACGTTTCCGCGCCTGCTTGGACGCTTCCGCGCCTGCTTGGACTCTTCTGCGCCTTCTTGCATGCTTCCGCGCCTGCTTGGACGTTTCCGCGCCTGCTTGGACGCTTCCGCGCCTGGTTGGACGCTACCGCGCCTTCTTGCATGCTTCCGCGCCTACAAGGACGTTTCCGCGCCTGCTTGGACGCTTCCGCGCCTGCTTGCATGCTTCCCCGCCTGCTTGGACGCTTCCGCGCCTGCTTGGACTCTTCTGCGCCTTCTTGCATGCTTCCGCGCCTGCTTGGACGCTTCCGCGACTGCTTGGACGCTTCCGCGCCTGCTTGGACGCTTCCGCGCCTGCTTGGACTCTTCTGCGCCTTCTTGCATGCTGCCGCGCCTACTTGGACGCTTCCGCGCCTGGTTGGACGCTACCGCGCCTGCTTGGACGCTTCCGCGACTGCTTGGACGCTTCCGCGCCTGCTTGGACGCATCCGCGCCTGCTTGGACACTTCCGCGCCTGCTTGGACTCTTCTGCGCCTTCTTGCATGCTGCCGCGCCTACTTGGACGCTTCCGCGCCTGGTTGGACGCTACCGCGCCTGCTTGGACGCTTCCGCGACTGCTTGGACGCTTCCGCGCCTGCTTGGACGCATCCGCGCCTGCTTGGACACTTCCGCGCCTGCTTGGACTCTTCTGCGCCTTCTTACGTGCTTCCGCGCCTGCTTGCATGCTTCCGCGCCTGCTTGGACGCTTCCGCGCCTGCTTGGACGCTTCCGCGCCTGCTTGGACGCTGCCGCGCCTGCTTGCATGCTTCCCCGCCTGCTTGGACGCTTCCGCCCCTGCTTGGACGCTACCGCGCCTGCTTGGACGCTTCAGCGCCTGCTTGGACGATTCCGCGACTGCTTGGACGCTTCCGCGCCTGCTTGGACGCTTCCGCGCCTGGTTGGACGCTACCGCGCCTTCTTGCATGCTTCCGCGCCTACAAGGACGTTTCCGCGCCTGCTTGGACGCTTCCGCGCCTGCTTGCATGCTTCCCCGCCTGCTTGGACGCTTCCGCGCCTGCTTGGACTCTTCTGCGCCTTCTTGCATGCTTCCGCGCCTGCTTGGACGCTTCCGCGCCTGCTTGGACGCTTCCGCGCCTGCTTGGACGCTTCCGCGCCTGCTTGGACTCTTCTGCGCCTTCTTGCATGCTGCCGCGCCTACTTGGACGCTTCCGCGCCTGGTTGGACGCTACCGCGCCTGCTTGGACGCTTCCGCGACTGCTTGGACGCTTCCGCGCCTGCTTGGACGCATCCGCGCCTGCTTGGACACTTCCGCGCCTGCTTGGACTCTTCTGCGCCTTCTTACGTGCTTCCGCGCCTGCTTGCATGCTTCCGCGCCTGCTTGGACGCTTCCGCGCCTGCTTGGACGCTTCCGCGCCTGCTTGGACGCTGCCGCGCCTGCTTGCATGCTTCCGCGCCTGCTTGGACGCTTCCGCCCCTGCTTGGATGCTACCGCGCCTGCTTGGACGCTTCCGCGCCTGCTTGGACGATTCCGCGACTGCTTGGACGCTTCTGCGCCTGTTTGGACTCTTCTGCGCCTTCTTGCATGCTTCCCCGCCTGCTTGGACGCTTCCGCGCCTGCTTGGACTCTTCTGCGCCTGTTTGGACTCTTCTGCGCCTTCTTGCATGCTTCCGCGCCTGCTTGGACGCTTCCGCGCCTGCTTGGACTCTTCTGCGTCTTCTTGTATGCTTCCGCGCCTGCTTGGACGTTTCCGCGCCTGCTTGGACGCTACCGCGCCTGCTTGGACGCTACCGCGCCTTCTTGCATGCTTCCGCGCCTACAAGGACGTTTCCGCGCCTGCTTGGACGCTTCCGCGCCTGCTTGCATGCTTCCCCGCCTGCTTGGACGCTTCCGCGCCTGCTTGGACTCTTCTGCGCCTTCTTGCATGCTTCCGCGCCTGCTTGGACGTTTCCGCGCCTGCTTGGACGCTTCCGCGCCTGGTTGGACGCTACCGCGCCTTCTTGCATGCTTCCGCGCCTACAAGGACGTTTCCGCGCCTGCTTGGACGCTTCCGCGCCTGCTTGCATGCTTCCCCGCCTGCTTGGACGCTTCCGCGCCTGCTTGGACTCTTCTGCGCCTTCTTGCATGCTTCCGCGCCTGCTTGGACGCTTCCGCGACTGCTTGGACGCTTCCGCGCCTGCTTGGACGCTTCCGCGCCTGCTTGGACTCTTCTGCGCCTTCTTGCATGCTGCCGCGCCTACTTGGACGCTTCCGCGCCTGGTTGGACGCTACCGCGCCTGCTTGGACGCTTCCGCGACTGCTTGGACGCTTCCGCGCCTGCTTGGACGCATCCGCGCCTGCTTGGACACTTCCGCGCCTGCTTGGACTCTTCTGCGCCTTCTTACGTGCTTCCGCGCCTGCTTGCATGCTTCCGCGCCTGCTTGGACGCTTCCGCGCCTGCTTGGACGCTTCCGCGCCTGCTTGGACGCTGCCGCGCCTGCTTGCATGCTTCCGCGCCTGCTTGGACGTTTCCGCGCCTGCTTGGACGCTACCGCGCCTGCTTGGACGCTTCCGCGCCTGCTTGGACACTTCCGCGCCTGCTTGGACTCTTCTGCGCCTTCTTACGTGCTTCCGCGCCTGCTTGGACTCTACCGCGCCTGCTTGGACGCTTCCGCGCCTGCTTGGACTCTTCTGCTCTTTCTTGCATGCTTCCGCGCCTGCTTGGACGTTTCCGCGCCTGCTTAGACGCTACCGCGCCTGCTTGCACGGTTCCGCGCTTGCATGGACCCTTCCGCGCCTGCTTGGACGCTTCCGCGACTGCTTGGACGCTTCCGCGCCTGCTTGGACTCTTCTGCGCCTTCTTACGTGCTTCCGCGCCTGCTTGGACGCTACCGCGCCTGCTTGGACGCTTCCGCGCCTGCTTGGACTCTTCTGCGCTTCATTGCATGCTTCCGCGCCTGCTTGGACGTTTCCGCGCCTGCTTGGACGCTTCCGCGCCTGCTTGCATGCTTCCTGGCCTGCTTGGACGCTTCCGCGCCTGCTTGCACGGTTCCGAGCCTGCTTGGACGCTTTCGCGCCTGCTTGGACGCTTCCGCGAGTGCTTGGACGCTTCCGCGCCTGCTTGGACCCTTCCGCGTCTGCTTGCACGCTTCCGCGCCTGCTTGGACGCTTCCGCGCCTGCTTGGACGCTTCCGCGCCTGGTTGCACGCTTCCGCGCCTACTTGGACGCTTCCGCGCCTGCTTGGACGCTTCCGCGCCTGGTTGCACGCTTCCGTGCCTGCTTGGACGCTTCCGCGCCTGGTTGCACGCTTCCGCGCCTGCTTGGTCGCTTCCGCGACTGCTTGGACGCTTCCGCGCCTGCTTGCATGCTTCCCCGCCTGCTTGGACGTTTCCGCGCCTGCTTGGACTCTCCTGCGCCTTCTTGCATGCTTCCGCGCCTGCTTGGACGTTTCCGCGCCTGCATGACGCTACCGCGCCTGCTTGGACGCTACCGCGACTGCTTGGAGGCTACCTAGCCTGCTTGGACGCTTCCGCGACTGCTTGGACGCTTCCGCGCCTGCTTGGACTATTCTGCGTCTTCTTGCATGCTTCCGCGCCTGTTTGGAAACTTCCGCGACTGCTTGGACGCTTCCGCGCCTGCTTGGACTCTTCTGCGTCTTCTTGCATGCTTCCGCGCCTGCTTGGATGTTTCCGCGCCTGCTTGGACGCTACAGCGCCTGCTTGGACGCTTCCGCGACTGCTTGGACGTAACCGCGCCTGGTTGGACGCAACCGCGCATGCTTGGACGCTTCCGCGCCTGCTTGGACGCTTCCGCGCCTGTTAGGACGCTTCCGCGCCTGCTTGGACGCTTCCGCCCCTGCTTGGACGCTTCCGCGCCTGCTTGGACGCTTCCGCGCCTGCTTGGACTGTTCTGCGCCTTCTTGCATGCTTCCGCTCCTGCTTGCATGCTTCCGCGCCTGCTTGGACGCTTCCGCGCCTGCTTGCACGCTTCCGCGCCTGCTTGGACGCTTCCGAGCCTGCTTGGACGCTTACGCGCCTGCTTGGACGCTTCCGGGAGTGCTTGGACGCTTCGGCGACTGCTTGGACGCTTCCGCGCCTGCTTGGACGCTTCCGCGCCTGCTTGGACGCTTACGCGCCTGCTTGCACGGTTCTGCGCCTGCTTGGACGCTTCCGCGCCTGCTTGGACGCTACCGCGCCAGCTTGGATGCTTCCGCGCCTTCTTGGACGCTTCCGCGCCTGCTTGCACGCTTCCGCGCCTGCTTGGACGCTTCCGAGCCTGCTTGGGCGATTCTGCGCCTGCTTGGACACTTCCGCGCCTGCTAGGACGCTTCCGCGCCTGCTTGGACGCTTCCGCGCCTGCTTGGGCGATTCTGCGCCTGCTTGGACACTTCCGCGCCTGCTAGGACGCTTCCGCGCCTTCTTGCATGCTTCCGCTCCTGCTTGCATGCTTCCGCGCCTGCTTGGACGCTTCCGCGCCTGCTTGCACGCTTCCGCGCCTGCTTGGACGCTTCCGAGCCTGCTTGGGCGATTCTGCGCCTGCTTGGACACTTCCGCGCCTGCTAGGACGCATCCGCGCCTGCTTGGACGCTTCCGCCCCTGCTTGGACGCTTCCGCGCCCGCTTGGACGCTTCCGCGCCTGCTTGGACTGTTCTGCGCCTTCTTGCATGCTTCCGCTCCTGCTTGCATGCTTCCGCGCCTGCTTGGACGCTTCCGCGCCTGCTTGCACGCTTCCGCGCCTGCTTGGACGCTTCCGAGCCTGCTTGGACGCTTACGCGCCTGCTTGGACGCTTCCGGGAGTGCTCGGACGCTTCGGCGACTGCTTGGACGTTTCCGCGCCTGCTTGGACGCTTCCGAGCCTGCTTGGACGCTTACGCGCCTGCTTACACGGTTCTGCGCCTGCTTGGACGCTTCCGCGCCTGCTTGGACGCTACCGCGCCTGCTTGGACGCTTCCGCGCCTGCTTGGACTCTTCTCCGCCTTCATGCATGCTGCCGCGCCTACTTGGACGCTTCCGCGCCTGCTTGGACGCTTCCGCGCCTGCTTGGAGGCTTCCGCGACTGCTTGGACGCTACCGCGCCTGCTTGGACGCTTCCGCGACTGCTTGGACTCTTCCGCGGCTGGTTGGACGCTTCTGCGCCTGTTTCGACTCTTCCGCGCCTGCTTGGACTCTTCCGCGCCTGCTTGGACGCTTCCGCGACTGCTTGGACGCTTCCGCGCCTGCTTGGACTCTTCTGCGCCTTCTTGCATGCTTCCGCACCTGCTTCGACGTTTCCGCGCCTGCTTGGACGCTTCCGCGCCTACTTGGACTCTTCTGCGCCTTCTTGCATGCTTCCGCGCCTACTTGGACGTTTCCGCGCATGCTTGGACGCTTCCGCGCCTGCTTGGACGCTTCTGCGCATGTATGGATGCTTCCGCGCCTGCTTGGACGCTTCCGCGCCTGCTTGGACGCTACCGCGCCTGCTTGGACGCTACCGCGCCTGCTTGGACGCTACCGCGCCTGCTTGGACGCTTCCGCGACTGCTTGGACGCTTCCGCGCCTGGTTGGACGCTTCCGCGCCTGCTTGCATGCTTCCCCGCTTGCTTGGACGCTTCCGCGCCTGCTTGGACGTTTCCGCGCCTGCTTGGACGCTACCGCGCCTGCTTGGACGCTACCGCGCCTGCTTTGACTCTTCTACGCCTTTTTGCATGCTTCCGCGCCTGCTTGGACGCTTCCGCGACTGCTTGGACGCTTCCGCGCCTGCTTGGACGCTTCCGCGCCTGCTTGAGGCATCCGCGACTGCTTGGACTCTACCGCGCCTGCTTGGACGCTTCCGCGCCTGCTTGGACTCTTCTGCGCCATCTTGCATGCTTCCGCGACTGCTTGGACGCTACCGCGCCTGCTTGGACGCTGCCGCGACTGCTTGGACACTACCGCGCCTGCTTGGACGCTTCCGCGCCTGCTTGGACTCTTCTGCGTCTTCTTGCATGCTTCCGCGCCTACTTGGACGTTTCCGCGCCTGCTTGGACGCTGCCGCGCCTAATTGGACTCTTCCGCGACTGCTTGGACGCTACCGCGCCTGCTTGGATGCTTCCGCGCCTGCTTGCATGCTTACGCGCCTGCTTGGACGCTTCCGCGCCTGCTTGGACTCTTCGGCGCCTTCTTGCATGCTTCCGCGCCTGCTTGGACGCTCCCGCGCCTGCTTGGACGTTTCCGCGCCTGCTTGGACGCTTCCGCGCCTGCTTGGACTCTTCTGCGCCTTCTTGCATGCTTCCGCGCCTGCTTGGACGCTCCCGCGCCTGCTTGGACGCTTCCGCGACTGCTTGGACGCTTCCGCGCCTGCTTGGACTCTTCTGCACCTGCTTGGACTCTTCTGCGTCTTCTTGCATGCTTCCGCGTCTGCTTGGACGTTTCCGCGCCTGCTTGGACGCTACCGCGCCTGCTTGGACGCTTCCGCGCCTGCTAGGACGCTTCCGCGCCTGCTTGGACGCTTCCGCGCCTGCTTGGACGTTTCCGCGCCTGCTTGACGCTTCCGCGCCTGCTAGGACGCTTCCGCGCCTGCTTGGACGCTTCCGCACCTGCTTGGATACTTCCGCGCCTTCTTGGACGCTTCCGCGGCTGCTCGGACGCTTCCGCGCCAGCTTGGACGCTTCCGCGACTGCTTGGACGCTTCCGCGCCTTCTTGGACGCTTCCGCGGCTGCTCGGACGCTTCCGCGCCTGCTCGGACGCTTCCGCGCCTGCTTGGACGCTTCCGCGCCTGCTTGGACGCTTCCGCGCCAGCTTAGACTCTTCTGCGCCATCTTGCATGCTTCCGCGCCTACTTGGACGTTTCCGTGCCTGCTTGGACGCTACCGCGCCTGCTTGGACGCTACCGCGCCTGCTTGGACGCTTCCGCGCCTGCTTGGACGCTTCCGCGCCTGCTTGCATGCTTCCCCGCCAGTTTGGACGCTTCCGCGCCTGCTTGGACTCTTCTGCGTCTTCTTGCATGCTACCGCGCCTGCTTGGACGCTACCGCGACTGCTTGGACGCTACCGCGCCTGCTTGGACGCTACCGCGCCTGCTTGGACGCTTCCGCGCCTGCTTGGACGCTTCCGCGACTGCTTGGACGCTTCCGCGACTGCTTGGACTCTTCCGCGCCTGCTTGGACTCTTCTGCGCCTTCTTGCATGCTTCCGCGCCTGCTTGGACGCTTCCGCGACTGCTTGGACGCTTCCGCGCCTGCTTGGACGCTTCCGCGCCTGCTTGGACTCTTCTGCGCCTTCTTGCATGCTGCCGCGCCTACTTGGACGCTTCCGCACCTGGTTGGACGCTACCGCGCCTGCTTGGACGCTTCCGCGACTGCTTGGACGCTTCCGCGCCTGCTTGGACGCATCCGCGCCTGCTTGGACACTTCCGCGCCTGCTTGGACTCTTCTGCGCCTTCTTACGTGCTTCCGCGCCTGCTTGCATGCTTCCGCGCCTGCTTGGACGCTTCCGCGCCTGCTTGGACTGTTCTGCGCCTTCTTGCATGCTTCCGCTCCTGCTTGCATGCTTCCGCGCCTGCTTGGACGCTTCCGCGCCTGCTTGCACGCTTCCGCGCCTGCTTGGACGCTTCCGAGCCTGCTTGGACGCTTACGCGCCTGCTTGGACGCTTCCGGGAGTGCTCGGACGCTTCGGCGACTGCTTGGACGTTTCCGCGCCTGCTTGGACGCTTCCGAGCCTGCTTGGACGCTTACGCGCCTGCTTACACGGTTCTGCGCCTGCTTGGACGCTTCCGCGCCTGCTTGGACGCTACCGCGGCTGCTTGGACGCTTCCGCGCCTGCTTGGACTCTTCTCCGCCTTCATGCATGCTGCCGCGCCTACTTGGACGCTTCCGCGCCTGCTTGGACGCTTCCGCGCCTGCTTGGAGGCTTCCGCGACTGCTTGGACGCTACCGCGCCTGCTTGGACGCTTCCGCGACTGCTTGGACTCTTCCGCGGCTGGTTGGACGCTTCTGCGCCTGTTTCGACTCTTCCGCGCCTGCTTGGACTCTTCCGCGCCTGCTTGGACGCTTCCGCGACTGCTTGGACGCTTCCGCGCCTGCTTGGACTCTTCTGCGCCTTCTTGCATGCTTCCGCACCTGCTTCGACGTTTCCGCGCCTGCTTGGACGCTTCCGCGCCTACTTGGACTCTTCTGCGCCTTCTTGCATGCTTCCGCGCCTACTTGGACGTTTCCGCGCATGCTTGGACGCTTCCGCGCCTGCTTGGACGCTTCTGCGCATGTATGGATGCTTCCGCGCCTGCTTGGACGCTGCCGCGCCTGCTTGGACGCTACCGCGCCTGCTTGGACGCCACCGCGCCTGCTTGGACGCTACCGCGCCTGCTTGGACGCTTCCGCGCCTGCTTGGACGCTTCCGCGCCTGCTTGGACTCTTCTGCGCCTTCTTGCATGCTGCCGCGCCTACTTGGACGCTTCCGCGCCTGGTTGGACGCTACCGCGCCTGCTTGGACGCTTCCGCGACTGCTTGGACGCTTCCGCGCCTGCTTGGACGCATCCGCGCCTGCTTGGACACTTCCGCGCCTGCTTGGACTCTTCTGCGCCTTCTTACGTGCTTCCGCGCCTGCTTGCATGCTTCCGCGCCTGCTTGGACGCTTCCGCGCCTGCTTGGACTGTTCTGCGCCTTCTTGCATGCTTCCGCTCCTGCTTGCATGCTTCCGCGCCTGCTTGGACGCTTCCGCGCCTGCTTGCACGCTTCCGCGCCTGCTTGGACGCTTCCGAGCCTGCTTGGACGCTTACGCGCCTGCTTGGACGCTTCCGGGAGTGCTCGGACGCTTCGGCGACTGCTTGGACGTTTCCGCGCCTGCTTGGACGCTTCCGAGCCTGCTTGGACGGTTACGCGCCTGCTTACACGGTTCTGCGCCTGCTTGGACGCTTCCGCGCCTGCTTGGACGCTACCGCGCCTGCTTGGACGCTTCCGCGCCTGCTTGGACTCTTCTCCGCCTTCATGCATGCTGCCGCGCCTACTTGGACGCTTCCGCGCCTGCTTGGACGCTTCCGCGCCTGCTTGGACGCTACCGCGCCTGCTTGGACGCTTCCGCGCCTGCTTGGACTCTTCTCCGCCTTCATGCATGCTGCCGCGCCTACTTGGACGCTTCCGCGCCTGCTTGGACGCTTCCGCGCCTGCTTGGAGGCTTCCGCGACTGCTTGGACGCTACCGCGCCTGCTTGGACGCTTCCGCGACTGCTTGGACGCTTCCGCGCCTGCTTGGACTCTTCTGCGCCTTCTTGCATGCTTCCGCACCTGCTTCGACGTTTCCGCGCCTGCTTGGACGCTTCCGCGCCTACTTGGACTCTTCTGCGCCTTCTTGCATGCTTCCGCGCCTACTTGGACGTTTCCGCGCATGCTTGGACGCTTCCGCGCCTGCTTGGACGCTTCTGCGCATGTATGGATGCTTCTGCGCATGTATGGATGCTTCCGCGCCTGCTTGGACGCTTCCGCGCCTGCTTGGACGCTACCGCGCCTGCTTGGACGCTTCCGAGCCTGCTTGGACGCTTACGCGCCTGCTTACACGGTTCTGCGCCTGCTTGGACGCTTCCGCGCCTGCTTGGACGCTACCGCGCCTGCTTGGACGCTTCCGCGCCTGCTTGGACTCTTCTCCGCCTTCATGCATGCTGCCGCGCCTACTTGGACGCTTCCGCGCCTGCTTGGACGCTTCCGCGCCTGCTTGGAGGCTTCCGCGACTGCTTGGACGCTACCGCGCCTGCTTGGACGCTTCCGCGACTGCTTGGACTCTTCCGCGGCTGGTTGGACGCTTCTGCGCCTGTTTCGACTCTTCCGCGCCTGCTTGGACTCTTCCGCGCCTGCTTGGACGCTTCCGCGACTGCTTGGACGCTTCCGCGCCTGCTTGGACTCTTCTGCGCCTTCTTGCATGCTTCCGCACCTGCTTCGACGTTTCCGCGCCTGCTTGGACGCTTCCGCGCCTACTTGGACTCTTCTGCGCCTTCTTGCATGCTTCCGCGCCTACTTGGACGTTTCCGCGCATGCTTGGACGCTTCCGCGCCTGCTTGGACGCTTCTGCGCATGTATGGATGCTTCCGCGCCTGCTTGGACGCTGCCGCGCCTGCTTGGACGCTACCGCGCCTGCTTGGACGCCACCGCGCCTGCTTGGACGCTACCGCGCCTGCTTGGACGCTTCCGCGCCTGCTTGGACGCTTCCGCGCCTGCTTGGACTCTTCTGCGCCTTCTTGCATGCTGCCGCGCCTACTTGGACGCTTCCGCGCCTGGTTGGACGCTACCGCGCCTGCTTGGACGCTTCCGCGACTGCTTGGACGCTTCCGCGCCTGCTTGGACGCATCCGCGCCTGCTTGGACACTTCCGCGCCTGCTTGGACTCTTCTGCGCCTTCTTACGTGCTTCCGCGCCTGCTTGCATGCTTCCGCGCCTGCTTGGACGCTTCCGCGCCTGCTTGGACTGTTCTGCGCCTTCTTGCATGCTTCCGCTCCTGCTTGCATGCTTCCGCGCCTGCTTGGACGCTTCCGCGCCTGCTTGCACGCTTCCGCGCCTGCTTGGACGCTTCCGAGCCTGCTTGGACGCTTACGCGCCTGCTTGGACGCTTCCGGGAGTGCTCGGACGCTTCGGCGACTGCTTGGACGTTTCCGCGCCTGCTTGGACGCTTCCGAGCCTGCTTGGACGCTTACGCGCCTGCTTACACGGTTCTGCGCCTGCTTGGACGCTTCCGCGCCTGCTTGGACGCTACCGCGCCTGCTTGGACGCTTCCGCGCCTGCTTGGACTCTTCTCCGCCTTCATGCATGCTGCCGCGCCTACTTGGACGCTTCCGCGCCTGCTTGGACGCTTCCGCGCCTGCTTGGACGCTACCGCGCCTGCTTGGACGCTTCCGCGCCTGCTTGGACTCTTCTCCGCCTTCATGCATGCTGCCGCGCCTACTTGGACGCTTCCGCGCCTGCTTGGACGCTTCCGCGCCTGCTTGGAGGCTTCCGCGACTGCTTGGACGCTGCCGCGCCTGCTTGGACGCTTCCGCGACTGCTTGGACTCTTCCGCGGCTGGTTGGACGCTTCTGCGCCTGTTTCGACTCTTCCGCGCCTGCTTGGACTCTTCCGCGCCTGCTTGGACGCTTCCGCGACTGCTTGGACGCTTCCGCGCCTGCTTGGACTCTTCTGCGCCTTCTTGCATGCTTCCGCACCTGCTTCGACGTTTCCGCGCCTGCTTGGACGCTTCCGCGCCTACTTGGACTCTTCTGCGCCTTCTTGCATGCTTCCGCGCCTACTTGGACGTTTCCGCGCATGCTTGGACGCTTCCGCGCCTGCTTGGACGCTTCTGCGCATGTATGGATGCTTCTGCGCATGTATGGATGCTTCCGCGCCTGCTTGGACGCTTCCGCGCCTGCTTGGACGCTACCGCGCCTGCTTGGACGCCACCGCGCCTGCTTGGACGCTACCGCGCCTGCTTGGACGCTTCCGCGACTGCTTGGACGCTTCCGCGCCTGGTTGGACGCTTCCGCGCCTTCTTGCATGCTGCCGCGCCTACTTGGACGTTTCCGCGCCTGCTTGGACGCTTCCGCGCCTGCTTGCATGCTTCCCCGCCTGCTTGGACGCTACCGCGCCTGCTTGGACGCTCCCGCGCCTGCTTGGACGCTTCCGCGACTGCTTGGACGTTTCCGCGCCAGCTTGGACGCTACCGCGCCTGCTTGGACGCTTCCGTGACTGCTTGGACGCTTCCGCGCCTGCTTGGACCCTTCTGCGCCTTCTTGCATGCTGCCGCGCCTACTTGGACGTTTCCGCGCCTGCTTGGACGCTTCCGCGCCTGCTTGCATGCTTCCCCGCCTGCTTGGACGCTTCCGCGCCTGCTTGGACTCTTCTGCGCCTGTTTGGACTCTTCTGCGCCTTCTTGCATGCTTCCGCGACTGATTGGACGCTTCCGCGACTGCTTGGCTGCTACCGCGCCTGCTTGGAAGCTTCCGCGCCTGCTTGGACTCTTCTGCGTCATCTTGCATGCTTCCGCGCCTGCTTGGACGCTTCCGCGACTGCTTGGACGCTTCCGCGCCTGGTTGGACGCGACCGCGCCTGCTTGGACGCTACCGCGCCTGCTTGGACGCTTCCGCGACTGCTTGGACGCTTCCGCGCCTGCTTGGACGCTTCCGCTCCTGCTTGGACGCTTCCGCGACTGTTTGGACGCTTCCGCGCCTGCTTGGACTCTTCTGCGCCTGCTTGGACTCTTCTGCGCCTTCTTGCATGCTTCCGCGACTGCTTGGACGCTTCCGCGACTGCTTGGACGCTTCCGCGCCTGGTTGGACGATACCGCGCCTGCTTGGACTCTTCTGCGCCTTCTTGCATGCTTCCGCGACTGCTTGGACGCTTCCGCGCCTGCTTGGACGCTTCCGCGACTGCTTGGACGCTTCCGCGCCTGCTTGGACTCTTCTGCGCCTGCTTGGACTCTTCTGCGCCTTCTTGCATGCTTCCGCGCCTGCTTGGACGCTCCCGCGCCTGCTTGGACGCTTCCGCGCCTGCTTGCATGCTTCCCCGCCTGGTTGGACGCTACCGCGCCTGCTTGGACGCTTCCGCGCCTGCTTGGACGCTTCCGCGCCTGCTTGGGCGCTTCCGCGTCTTCTTGGACGCTTCCGCGCCTGCTTGGACGCTACCGCGCCTGCTTGCACGGTTCCGCGCCTGCTTGGACGCTTCCGCGCCTGCTTGAGCGCATCCGCGTCTGCTTCGACTCTTCTGCGCCTTCTTGCATGCTTCCGCGCCTTCTTGCATGCTTCCGCGCCTTCTTGCATGCTTCCGCGCCTACTTGGACGTATCCGCGCCTGCTTGGACGCTTCCGCGCCTGCTTGGACGCTTCCGCGCCTGCTTGCACGGTTCCGCGCCTGCTTGGACGCTTCCGCGCCTGCTTGGACGCTACCGCGCCTGCTTGCACGGTTCCGCGCCTGCTTGGACGCTTCCGCTCCTGCTTGGACGCTTCCGCGCCTGCTTGGACGCTTCCGCGCCTGCTTGGACGCTTCCGCGACTGCTTGAACGCTTCCGCGACTGCTTGGACTCTTCTGCGCCTTCTTGCATGCTGCCGCGCCTACTTGGATGTTTCCGCGCCTGCTTGGACGCTTCCGCGCCTGCTTGCATGGTTCCCCGCCTGCTTGGACGCTTCCGCGCCTGCTTGGACGCTACCGCGCCAACTTGGACGCTTCCGCGCCTGCTTGGGCGCATCCGCGTCTGCTTCGACTCTTCTGCGCCTTCTTGCATGCTTCCGCGCCTTCTTGCATGCTTCCGCGCCTACTTGGACGCTTCCGCGCCTGCTTGGACGCTACCGCGCCTGCTTGGACGCTTCCGCGAGTGCTTGGACGCTTCCGCGCCTGCTTGGACGCTTCCACGCCTGCTTGGACTCTTCTGCGCCTGATTGGACGCTTCCGCGCCTGCTTGGACGCTTCCGCGACTGCTTGGACGCTTCCGCGCCTGTGTGTATGCTTCCGCGCCTGCTTGGACGCTTCCGCGCCTGCTTGGACGCTACCGCGCCTGCTTGGACGCTTCCGCGGCTGCTTGGACGCTTCCGCGCCTACTTGGACGCTTCCGAGCCTGCTTGGACGCTTACGCGCCTGCTTGGACGCTTCCGCGCCTGCTTGGACGCTTCCGCGCCTGCTTGGACGCTACCGCGCCTGCTTGGACGCTTCCGCGCCTGCTTGGGCGCATCCGCGTCTGCTTCGACTCTTCTGCGCCTTCTTGCATGCTTCCGCGCCTTCTTGCATGCTTCCGCGCCTACTTGGACGTATCCGCGCCTGCTTGGACGCTTCCGCGCCTGCTTGGACGCTTCCGCGCCTGCTTGCACGGTTCCGCGCCTGCTTGGACGCTTCCGCGCCTGCTTGGACGCTTCCGCGCCTGCTTGGACGCTTCCGCGCCTGCTTGGACGCTTCCGCGCCTGCTTGCACGGTTCCGCGCCTGCTTGGACGCTTCCGCGCCTGCTTGGACGCTAATGCGCCTGCTTGCACGGTTCCGCGCCTGCTTGGACGCTTCCGCTCCTGCTTGGGCGCATCCGCGTCAGCTTCGACTCTTCTGCGCCTTCTTGCATGCTTCCGCGCCTTCTTGCATGCTTCCGCGCCTACTTGGACGTATCCGCGCCTGCTCGGACGCTTCCGCGGCTGCTTGGACGCTTCCGCGCCTGCTTGCACGGTTCCGCGCCTGCTTGGACGCTTCCGCGCCTGCTTGGACGCTACCGCGCCTGCTTGCACGGTTCCGCGCCTGCTTGGACGCTTCCGCTCCTGCTTGGACGCTTCCGCGCCTGCTTGGACGCTTCCGCGCCTGCTTGGGCGCTTCCGCGCCTGCTTGGGCGCTTCCGCGCCTGCTTGGACGCTTCCGCGCCTGCTTGGACGCTTCCGCGCCTGCTTGGGTGCTTCCGCGTTTTCTTGGACGCTTCCGCGCCTGCTTGGACGCTACCGCGCCTGCTTGGACGCTTCCGCGCCTGCTTGGACGCTTCCGCGCCTGCTTGGACGCTGCCGCGCCTGCTTGGACGCTTCCGCGCCTGCTTGGACGCTTCCGCGCCTGCTTGGTCGCTTCCGCGCCTGCTTGAACGCTTCCGCGACTGCTTGGACTCTTCTGCGCCTTCTTGCATGCTGCCGCGCCTACTTGGATGTTTCCGCGCCTGCTTGGACGCTTCCGCGCCTGCTTGCATGGTTCCCCGCCTGCTTGGACGCTTCCGCGCCTGCTTGGACGCTACCGCGCCAACTTGGACGCTTCCGCGCCTGCTTGGGCGCATCCGCGTCTGCTTCGACTCTTCTGCGCCTTCTTGCATGCTTCCGCGCCTTCTTGCATGCTTCCGCGCCTACTTGGACGCTTCCGCGCCTGCTTGGACGCTACCGCGCCTGCTTGGACGCTTCCGCGAGTGCTTGGACGCTTCCGCGCCTGCTTGGACGCTTCCACGCCTGCTTGGACTCTTCTGCGCCTGATTGGACGCTTCCGCGCCTGCTTGGACGCTTCCGCGACTGCTTGGACGCTTCCGCGCCTGTGTGTATGCTTCCGCGCCTGCTTGGACGCTTCCGCGCCTGCTTGGACGCTACCGCGCCTGCTTGGACGCTTCCGCGGCTGCTTGGACGCTTCCGCGCCTACTTGGACGCTTCCGAGCCTGCTTGGACGCTTACGCGCCTGCTTGGACGCTTCCGCGCCTGCTTGGACGCTTCCGCGCCTGCTTGGACGCTACCGCGCCTGCTTGGACGCTTCCGCGCCTGCTTGGGCGCATCCGCGTCTGCTTCGACTCTTCTGCGCCTTCTTGCATGCTTCCGCGCCTTCTTGCATGCTTCCGCGCCTACTTGGACGTATCCGCGCCTGCTTGGACGCTTCCGCGCCTGCTTGGACGCTTCCGCGCCTGCTTGCACGGTTCCGCGCCTGCTTGGACGCTTCCGCGCCTGCTTGGACGCTTCCGCGCCTGCTTGGACGCTTCCGCGCCTGCTTGGACGCTTCCGCGCCTGCTTGCACGGTTCCGCGCCTGCTTGGACGCTTCCGCGCCTGCTTCGACGCTAATGCGCCTGCTTGCACGGTTCCGCGCCTGCTTGGACGCTTCCGCTCCTGCTTGGGCGCATCCGCGTCAGCTTCGACTCTTCTGCGCCTTCTTGCATGCTTCCGCGCCTTCTTGCATGCTTCCGCGCCTACTTGGACGTATCCGCGCCTGCTTGGACGCTTCCGCGCCTGCTTGGACGCTTCCGCGCCTGCTTGCACGGTTCCGCGCCTACTTGGACGCTTCCGCGCCTGCTTGGACGCTACCGCGCCTGCTTGCACGGTTCCGCGCCTGCTTGGACGCTTCCGCTCCTGCTTGGACGCTTCCGCGCCTGCTTGGACGCTTCCGCGCCTGCTTGGGCGCTTCCGCGCCTGCTTGGGCGCTTCCGCGCCTGCTTGGACGCTTCCGCGCCTGCTTGGACGCTTCCGCGCCTGCTTGGGTGCTACCGCGTTTTCTTGGACGCTTCCGCGCCTGCTTGGACGCTACCGCGCCTGCTTGGACGCTTCCGCGCCTGCTTGGACGCTTCCGCGCCTGCTTGGACGCTGCCGCGCCTGCTTGGACGCTTCCGCGCCTGCTTGGACGCTTCCGCGCCTGCTTGGTCGCTTCCGCGCCTGCTTGGACGCTTCCGCGACTGTTTGGACGCTTCCGCGCCTGCTTGGACGCTTCCGCGCCTGCTTGGGCGCTTCCGCGTCTTCTTGGACGCTTCCGCGCCTGCTTGGACGCTACCGCGCCTGCTTGCACGGTTCCGCGCCTGCTTGGACGCTTCCGCGCCTGCTTGGACGCTTCCGCGCCTGCTTGGACGCTTCCGCGACTGCTTGGACGCTTCCGCGCCTGCTTGGACGCTTCCGCGCCTGCTTGGACGCTTCCGCGCCTGCTTGGTCGCTTCCGCGCCTGCTTGGACGCTTCCGCGCCAGCTTGGACGCTTCCGCGCCTGCTTGGACGCTTCCGCGCCTGCTTGGACGCTTCCGCGCTTGCTTGGACGCTTCCGCGCCTGCTTGGTCGCTACCGCGCCTGCTTGGACGATTCCGCGACTGCTTGGACGCTTCCGCGCCTGCTTGGTCTCTTCTGCGCCTTCTTGCATGCTTCCGTGCCTGCTTGGACGCTTCCGCGCCTGCTTGCATGCTTCCCCGCCTGCTTGGACGCTTCCGCGCCTGCTTGGACTCTTCTGCGTCTTCTTGCATGCTTCCGCGCCTGCTTGGACGTTTCCGCGCCTGCTTGGACGCTACCGCGCCTGCTTGGACGCTTCCGCGCCTGCTTGGACGCTACCGCGACTGCTTGGACGCTTCCGCGCCTGCTTGGACTCTTCTGCGCCTTCTTGGACGCTTCCGCGCCTGCTTGGACGCTTCCGCGACAGCTTGGACGCTTCCGCGCCTGCTTGGACTCTTCTGCGCCTTCTTGGACGCTTCCGCGCCTGCTTGCATGCTACCTCGCCTGCTTGGACGCTTTCGCCACTGCTTGCACGGTTCCGAGACTGCTTGGACGCTTCCGCGCCTGCTTGGACGCTACCGCGCCTGCTTGGACGCTTCCGCGAGTGCTTGGACGCTTCCGCGCCTGCTTGGACGCTTCCACGCCTGCTTGGACTCTTCTGCGCCTGATTGGACGCTTCCGCGCCTGCTTGGACGCTTCCGCGACTGCTTGGACGCTTCCGCGCCTGTGTGTATGCTTCCGCGCCTGCTTGGACGCTTCCGCGCCTGCTTGGACGCTACCGCGCCTGCTTGGACGCTTCCGCGACTGCTTGGACGCTTCCGCGCCTACTTGGACGCTTCCGAGCCTGCTTGGACGCTTACGCGCCTGCTTGGACGCTTCCGCGCCTGCTTGGACGCTTCCGCGCCTGCTTGGACGCTACCGCGCCTGCTTGGACGCTTCCGCGCCTGCTTGGGCGCATCCGCGTCTGCTTCGACTCTTCTGCGCCTTCTTGCATGCTTCCGCGCCTTCTTGCATGCTTCCGCGCCTACTTGGACGTATCCGCGCCTGCTTGGACGCTTCCGCGCCTGCTTGGACGCTTCCGCGCCTGCTTGCACGGTTCCGCGCCTGCTTGGACGCTTCCGCGCCTGCTTGGACGCTTCCGCGCCTGCTTGGACGCTTCCGCGCCTGCTTGGACGCTTCCGCGCCTGCTTGCACGGTTCCGCGCCTGCTTGGACGCTTCCGCGCCTGCTTGGACGCTAATGCGCCTGCTTGCACGGTTCCGCGCCTGCTTGGACGCTTCCGCTCCTGCTTGGCCGCTTCCGCGCCTGCTTGGACGCTTCCGCGCCTGCTTGGACGCTTCCGCGCCTGCTTGGACGCTTCCGCGCCTGCTTGGGCGCTTCCGCGCCTGCTTGGACGCTTCCGCGCCTGCTTGGACGCTTCCGCGCCTGCTTGGGCGCTTCCGCGTTTTCTTGGACGCTTCCGCGCCTGCTTGGACGCTACCGCGCCTGCTTGGACGCTTCCGCGCCTGCTTGGGCGCATCCGCGTCTGCTTCGACTCTTCTGCGCCTTCTTGCATGCTTCCGCGGCTTCTTGCATGCTTCCGCGCCTACTTGGACGTATCCGCGCCTGCTTGGACGCTTCCGCGCCTGCTTGGACGCTTCCGCGCCTACTTGGACGCTTCCGAGCCTGCTTGGACGCTTACGCGCCTGCTTGGACGCTTCCGCGCCTGCTTGGACGCTTCCGCGCCTGCTTGGACGCTACCGCGCCTGCTTGGATGCTTCCGCGCCTGCTTGGGCGCATCCGCGTCTGCTTCGACTCTTCTGCGCCTGATTGGACGCTTCCGCGCCTGCTTGGACGCTTCCGCGCCTGCTTGGGCGCATCCGCGTCTGCTTCGACTCTTCTGCGCCTTCTTGCATGCTTCCGCGGCTTCTTGCATGCTTCCGCGCCTACTTGGACGTATCCGCGCCTGCTTGGACGCTTCCGCGCCTGCTTGGACGCTACCGCGCCTGCTTGGACGCTTCCGCGCCTGCTTGGGCGCATCCGCGTCTGCTTCGACTCTTCTGCGCCTGATTGGACGCTTCCGCGCCTGCTTGGACGCTTCCGCGACTGCTTGGACGCTTCCGCGCCTGTGTGTATGCTTCCGCCCCTGCTTGGACGCTTCCGCGCCTGCTTGGACGCTACCGCGCCTGCTTGGACGCTTCCGCGCCTGCTTGGACGCTTCCGCGCCTGCTTGGACGCTACCGCGCCTGCTTGGACGCTTCCGCGCCTGCTTGGGCGCATCCGCGTCTGCTTCGACTCTTCTGCGCCTTCTTGCATGCTTCCGCGCCTTCTTGCATGCTTCCGCGCCTACTTGGACGTATCCGCGCCTGCTTGGACGCTTCCGCGCCTGCTTGGACGCTTCCGCGCCTGCTTGCACGGTTCCGCGCCTGCTTGGACGCTTCCGCGCCTGCTTGGACGCTTCCGCGCCTGCTTGGACGCTTCCGCGCCTGCTTGGACGCTTCCGCGCCTGCTTGCACGGTTCCGCGCCTGCTTGGACGCTTCCGCGCCTGCTTGGACGCTAATGCGCCTGCTTGCACGGTTCCGCGCCTGCTTGGACGCTTCCGCTCCTGCTTGGCCGCTTCCGCGCCTGCTTGGACGCTTCCGCGCCTGCTTGGACGCTTCCGCGCCTGCTTGGACGCTTCCGCGCCTGCTTGGGCGCTTCCGCGCCTGCTTGGACGCTTCCGCGCCTGCTTGGACGCTTCCGCGCCTGCTTGGGCGCTTCCGCGTTTTCTTGGACGCTTCCGCGCCTGCTTGGACGCTACCGCGCCTGCTTGGACGCTTCCGCGCCTGCTTGGGCGCATCCGCGTCTGCTTCGACTCTTCTGCGCCTTCTTGCATGCTTCCGCGGCTTCTTGCATGCTTCCGCGCCTACTTGGACGTATCCGCGCCTGCTTGGACGCTTCCGCGCCTGCTTGGACGCTTCCGCGCCTGCTTGCACGGTTAAGCGCCTGCTTGGACGCTTCCGCGCCTGCTTGGACGCTACCGCGCCTGCTTGCACGGTTCCGCGCCTGCTTGGACGCTTCCGCTCCTGCTTGGACGCTTCCGCGCCTGCTTGGACGCTTCCGCGCCTGCTTGGGCGCTTCCGCGCCTGCTTGGGCGCTTCCGCGCCTGCTTGGACGCTTCCGCGCCTGCTTGGACGCTTCCGCGCCTGCTTGGACGCTTCCGCGCCTGCTTGGACGCTTCCGCGACTGTTTGGACACTTCCGCGCCTGCTTGGACGCTTCCGCGCCTGCTTGGGCGCTTCCGCGTCTTCTTGGACGCTTCCGCGCCTGCTTGGACGCTACCGCGCCTGCTTGCACGGTTCCGCGCCTGCTTGGACGCTTCCGCGCCTGCTTGGACGCTTCCGCGCCTGCTTGGACGCTTCCGCGACTGCTTGGACGCTTCCGCGCCTGCTTGGACGCTTCCGCGCCTGCTTGGACGCTTCCGCGCCTGCTTGGACGCTTCCGCGCCTGCTTGGACGCTTCCGCGCTTGCTTGGACGCTTCCGCGCCTGCTTGGTCGCTACCGCGCCTGCTTGGACGATTCCGCGACTGCTTGGACGCTTCCGCGCCTGCTTGGACGCTTCCGCGCCTGCGTGGGCGCTTCCGCGCCTGCTTGGGCGCTTCCGCGCCTGCTTGGACGCTTCCGCGCCTGCTTGGACGCTTCCGCGCCTGCTTGGACGCTTCCGCGCCTGCTTGGGTGCTTCCGCGTTTTCTTGGACGCTTCCGCGCCTGCTTGGACGCTACCGCGCCTGCTTGGACGCTTCCGCGCCTGCTTGGACGCTTCCGCGCCTGCTTGGACGCTGCCGCGCCTGCTTGGACGCTTCCGCGCCTGCTTGGACGCTTCCGCGCCTGCTTGGACGCTTCCGCGCCTGCTTGGACGCTTCCGCGACTGTTTGGACGCTTCCGCGCCTGCTTGGACGCTTCCGCGCCTGCTTGGGCGCTTCCGCGTCTTCTTGGACGCTTCCGCGCCTGCTTGGACGCTTCCGCGCCTGCTTGGACGCTTCCGCGCCTGCTTGGTCGCTTCCGCGCCTGCTTGGACGCTTCCGCGCCAGCTTGCATGCTTCCGTGCCTGCTTGGACGCTTCCGCGCCTGCTTGCATGCTTCCCCGCCTGCTTGGACGCTTCCGCGACTGCTTGGACTCTTCTGCGTCTTCTTGCATGCTTCCGCGCCTGCTTGGACGTTTCCGCGCCTGCTTGGACGCTACCGCGCCTGCTTGGACGCTTCCGCGACTGCTTGGTCGCTACCGCGCCTGCTTGGACGCTTCCGCGACTGCTTGGACGCTTCCGCGCAGGCTTGGACTCTTCTGCGTCTTCTTGCATGCTTCCGCGCCTGCTTGGACGTTTCCGCGCCTGCTTTGACGCTACCGCGCCTGCTTGGACGCTTCCGCGCCTGCTTGGACGCTTCCGCGCCTGCTTGGACGCTTCCGCGCCAGCTTGGACGCTTCCGCGCCTGCTTGGACGCTACCGCGCCTGCTTGAACGCTTCCGCGCCTGCTTGGACGCTTCCGCGCCTGCTTGGACGCTTCCGCGCCTGCTTGGACGCTTCCGCGCCTGCTTGCACGGTTCCGCGCCTGCTTGGACGCTTCCGCGCCTGCTTGGACGTATCCGCGCCTGCTTGGGCGCTTCCGCGCCTGCTTGGACGCTTCCGCGCCTGCTTGGACGCTTCCGCGCCTGCTTGGACTCTTCTACGCCTTCTTGCATGCTTCCGCGCCTTCTTGCATGCTTCCGCGCCTGTGTGTATGCTTCCGCGCCTGCTTGGACGCTTCCGCGCCTGCTTGGACTCTTCTGCGCCTTCTTACGTGCTTCCGCGCCTGCTTGCATGCTTCCGCGCCTGCTTGGACGCTTCCGCGCCTGCTTGGACTCTTCTACGCCTTCTTGCATGCTTCCGCGCCTTCTTGCATGCTTCCGCGCCTACTTGGACGTATCCGCGCCTGCTTGGACGCTTCCGCGCCTGCTTGGACGCTTCCGCGCCTGCTTGCACGGTTCCGCGCCTGCTTGGACGCTTCCGCGCCTGCTTGGACGTTACCGCGCCTGCTTGCACGGTTCCGCGCCTGCTTGGACGCTTCCGCTCCTGCTTGGACGCTTCCGCGCCTGCTTGGGCGCTTCCGCGTTTTCTTGGACGCTTCCGCGCCTGCTTGGACGCTACCGCGCCTGCTTGGACGCTTCCGCGCCTGCTTGGGCGCATCCGCGTCTGCTTCGACTCTTCTGCGCTTTCTTGCATGCTTCCGCGCCTTCTTGCATGCTTCCGCGCCTACTTGGACGTATCCGCGCCTGCTTGGGCGCTTCCGCGCCTGCTTGGACGCTTCCGCGCCTGCTTGCACGGTTCCGCGCCTGCTTGGACGCTTCCGCGCCTGCTTGGACGCTACCGCGCCTGCTTGCACGGTTCCGCGCCTGCTTGGACTCTTCTACGCCTTCTTGCATGCTTCCGCGCCTTCTTGCACGGTTCCGCGCCTGCTTGGACGCTTCCGCTCCTGCTTGGCCGCTTCCGCGCCTGCTTGGACGCTTCCGCGCCTGCTTGGGCGCTTCCGCGCCTGCTTGGGCGCTTCCGCGCCTGCTTGGACGCTTCCGCGCCTGCTTGGACGCTTCCGCGCCTGCTTGGGCGCTTCCGCGTTTTCTTGGACGCTTCCGCGCCTGCTTGGACGCTACCGCGCCTGCTTGGACGCTTCCGCGCCTGCTTGGGCGCATCCGCGTCTGCTTCGACTCTTCTGCGCCTTCTTGCATGCTTCCGCGCCTTCTTGCATGCTTCCGCGCCTACTTGGACGTATCCGCGCCTGCTTGGACGCTTCCGCGCCTGCTTGGACGCTTCCGCGCCTGCTTGCACGGTTCCGCGCCTGCTTGGACGCTTCCGCGCCTGCTTGGACGCTACCGCGCCTGCTTGCACGGTTCCGCGCCTGCTTGGACGCTTCCGCTCCTGCTTGGACGCTTCCGCGCCTGCTTGGACGCTTCCGCGCCTGCTTGGGCGCTTCCGCGCCTGCTTGGGCGCTTCCGCGCCTGCTTGGACGCTTCCGCGCCTGCTTGGACGCTTCCGCGCCTGCTTGGGTGCTTCCGCGTTTTCTTGGACGCTTCCGCGCCTGCTTGGACGCTACCGCGCCTGCTTGGACGCTTCCGCGCCTGCTTGGACGCTTCCGCGCCTGCTTGGACGCTGCCGCGCCTGCTTGGACGCTTCCGCGCCTGCTTGGACGCTTCCGCGCCTGCTTGGACGCTTCCGCGCCTGCTTGGACGCTTCCGCGACTGTTTGGACGCTTCCGCGCCTGCTTGGACGCTTCCGCGCCTGCTTGGGCGCTTCCGCGTCTTCTTGGACGCTTCCGCGCCTGCTTGGACGCTACCGCGCCTGCTTGCACGGTTCCGCGCCTGCTTGGACGCTTCCGCGCCTGCTTGGACGCTTCCGCGCCTGCTTGGACGCTTCCGCGACTGCTTGGACGCTTCCGCGCCTGCTTGGACGCTTCCGCGCCTGCTTGGACGCTTCCGCGCCTGCTTGGACGCTTCCGCGCCTGCTTGGTCTCTTCTGCGCCTTCTTGCATGCTTCCGTGCCTGCTTGGACGCTTCCGCGCCTGCATGGACGCTTCCGCGCCTGCTTGGAATTTTCTGCGCCTTCTTGCATGCTTCCGCGCCTGCTTGGACTCTTCTACGCCTTCTTGCATGCTTCCGCGCCTTCTTGCATGCTTCCGCGCCTACTTGGACGTATCCGCGCCTGCTTGGACGCTTCCGCGCCTGCTTGGACGCTTCCGCGCCTGCTTGGACGCTTCCGCGCCTGCTTGCACGGTTCCGCGCCTGCTTGGACGCTTCCGCGCCTGCTTGGACGCTACCGCGCCTGCTTGCACGGTTCCGCGCCTGCTTGGACGCTTCCGCTCCTGCTTGGACGCTTCCGCGCCTGCTTGGGCGCTTCCGCGTTTTCTTGGACGCTTCCGCGCCTGCTTGGACGCTACCGCGCCTGCTTGGACGCTTCCGCGCCTGCTTGGGCGCATCCGCGTCTGCTTCGACTCTTCTGCGCCTTCTTGCATGCTTCCGCGCCTTCTTGCATGCTTCCGCGCCTACTTGGACGTATCCGCGCCTGCTTGGACGCTTCCGCGCCTGCTTGGACGCTTCCGCGCCTGCTTGGACGCTGCCGCGCCTGCTTGGACGCTTCCGCGCCTGCTTGGACGCTTCCGCGCCTGCTTGGACGCTTCCGCGCCTGCTTGGACGCTTCCGCGACTGTTTGGACGCTTCCGCGCCTGCTTGGACGCTTCCGCGCATGCTTGGGCGCTTCCGCGTCTTCTTGGACGCTTCCGCGCCTGCTTGGACGCTACCGCGCCTGCTTGCACGGTTCCGCGCCTGCTTGGACGCTTCCGCGCCTGCTTGGACGCTTCCGCGCCTGCTTGGACGCTTCCGCGACTGCTTGGACGCTTCCGCGCCTGCTTGGACGCTTCGGCGCCTGCTTGGACGCTTCCGCGCCTGCTTGGTCGCTTCCGCGCCTGCTTGGACGCTTCCGCGCCAGCTTGGACGCTTCCGCGCCTGCTTGGACGCTTCCGCGCCTGCTTGGACGCTTCCGCGCTTGCTTGGACGCTTCCGCGCCTGCTTGGTCGCTACCGCGCCTGCTTGGACGATTCCGCGACTGCTTGGACGCTTCCGCGCCTGCTTGGTCTCTTCTGCGCCTTCTTGCATGCTTCCGTGCCTGCTTGGACGCTTCCGCGCCTGCTTGCATGCTTCCCCGCCTGCTTGGACGCTTCCGCGCCTGCTTGGACTCTTCTGCGTCTTCTTGCATGCTTCCGCGCCTGCTTGGACGTTTCCGCGCCTGCTTGGACGCTACCGCGCCTGCTTGGACGCTTCCGCGCCTGCTTGGACGCTACCGCGCCTGCTTGGACGCTTCCGCGACTGTTTGGACGCTTCCGCGCCTGCTTGGACGCTTCCGCGCCTGCTTGGGCGCTTCCGCGTCTTCTTGGACGCTTCCGCGCCTGCTTGGACGCTACCGCGCCTGCTTGGACGCTTCCGCGCCTGCTTGGTCGCTTCCGCGCCTGCTTGGACGCTTCCGCGCCAGCTTGGACGCTTCCGCGCCTGCTTGGACGCTTCCGCGGCTGCTTGGACGCTTCCGCGCTTGCTTGGACGCTTCCGCGCCTGCTTGGTCGCTACCGCGCCTGCTTGGACGATTCCGCGACTGCTTGGACGCTTCCGCGCCTGCTTGGTCTCTTCTGCGCCTTCTTGCATGCTTCCGTGCCTGCTTGGACGCTTCCGCGCCTGCTTGCATGCTTCCCCGCCTGCTTGGACGCTTCCGCGCCTGCTTGGACGCTACCGCGCCTGCTTGGACGCTTCCGCGCCTGCTTGGACGCTTCCGCGCCTGCTTGGACGCTGCCGCGCCTGCTTGGACGCTTCCGCGCCTGCTTGGACGCTTCCGCGCCTGCTTGGACGCTTCCGCGCCTGCTTGGACGCTTCCGCGACTGTTTGGACGCTTCCGCGCCTGCTTGGACGCTTCCGCGCCTGCTTGGGCGCTTCCGCGTCTTCTTGGACGCTTCCGCGCCTGCTTGGACGCTACCGCGCCTGCTTGCACGGTTCCGCGCCTGCTTGGACGCTTCCGCGCCTGCTTGGACGCTTCCGCCCCTGCTTGGACGCTTCCGCGCCTGCTTGGACGCTTCCGCGCCTGCTTGCACGGTTCCGCGCCTGCTTGGACGCTTCCGCGCCTGCTTCGACGCTAATGCGCCTGCTTGCACGGTTCCGCGCCTGCTTGGACGCTTCCGCTCCTGCTTGGCCGCTTCCGCGCCTGCTTGGACGCTTCCGCGCCTGCTTGGGCGCTTCCGCGCCTGCTTGGGCGCTTCCGCGCCTGCTTGGACGCTTCCGCGCCTGCTTGGACGCTTCCGCGCCTGCTTGGGTGCTTCCGCGTTTTCTTGGACGCTTCCGCGCCTGCTTGGACGCTACCGCGCCTGCTTGGACGCTTCCGCGCCTGCTTGGACGCTTCCGCGCCTGCTTGGACGCTGCCGCGCCTGCTTGGACGCTTCCGCGCCTGCTTGGACGCTTCCGCGCCTGCTTGGACGCTTCCGCGCCTGCTTGGACGCTTCCGCGACTGTTTGGACGCTTCCGCGCCTGCTTGGACGCTTCCGCGCCTGCTTGGGCGCTTCCGCGTCTTCTTGGACGCTTCCGCGCCTGCTTGGACGCTACCGCGCCTGCTTGCACGGTTCCGCGCCTGCTTGGACGCTTCCGCGCCTGCTTGGACGCTTCCGCGACTGCTTGGACGCTTCCGCGCCTGCTTGGACGCTTCCGCGCCTGCTTGGACGCTTCCGCGCCTGCTTGGTCGCTTCCGCGCCTGCTTGGACGCTTCCGCGCCAGCTTGGACGCTTCCGCGCCTGCTTGGACGCTTCCGCGCCTGCTTGGACGCTTCCGCGCTTGCTTGGACGCTTCCGCGCCTGCTTGGTCGCTACCGCGCCTGCTTGCACGGTTCCGCGCCTGCTTGGACGCTTCCGCTCCTGCTTGGACGCTTCCGCGCCTGCTTGAACGCTTCCGCGCCTGCTTGGGCGCTTCCGCGCCTGCTTGGGCGCTTCCGCGCCTGCTTGGGCGCTTCCGCGCCTGCTTGGACGCTTCCGCGCCTGCTTGGACGCTTCCGCGCCTGCTTGCACGGTTCCGCGCCTGCTTGGACGCTTCCGCGCCTGCTTGGACGCTACCGCGCCTGCTTGCACGGTTCCGCGCCTGCTTGGACGCTTCCGCTCCTGCTTGGACGCTTCCGCGCCTGCTTGGACGCTACCGCGCCTGCTTGCACGGTTCCGCGCCTGCTTGGACGCTTCCGCTCCTGCTTGGACGCTTCCGCGCCTGCTTGAACGCTTCCGCGCCTGCTTGGACGCTTCCGCGCCTGCTTGGACGCTTCCGCTCCTGCTTGGACGCTTCCGCGCCTGCTTGGACGCTTCCGCGCCTGCTTGGACGCTTCCGCGCCTGCTTGGACGCTTCCGCGCCTGCTTGGACGCTTCCGCGCCTGCTTGGACGCTTCCGCGACTGTTTGGACGCTTCCGCGCCTGCTTGGACGCTTCCGCGCCTGCTTGGGCGCTTCCGCGTCTTCTTGGACGCTTCCGCGCCTGCTTGGACGGTTCCGCGCCTGCTTGGACGCTTCCGCTCCTGCTTGGCCGCTTCCGCGCCTGCTTGGACGCTTCCGCGCCTGCTTGGGCGCTTCCGCGCCTGCTTGGACGCTTCCGCGCCTGCTTGGACGCTTCCGCGCCTGCTTGGACGCTTCCGCGCCTGCTTGCACGGTTCCGCGCCTGCTTGGACGCTTCCGCGCCTGCTTGGACGCTAATGCGCCTGCTTGCACGGTTCCGCGCCTGCTTGGACGCTTCCGCTCCTGCTTGGCCGCTTCCGCGCCTGCTTGGACGCTTCCGCGCCTGCTTGGGCGCTTCCGCGCCTGCTTGGGCGCTTCCGCGCCTGCTTGGACGCTTCCGCGCCTGCTTGGACGCTTCCGCGCCTGCTTGGGCGCTTCCGCGTTTTCTTGGACGCTTCCGCGCCTGCTTGGACGCTACCGCGCCTTCTTGGACGCTTCCGCGCCTGCTTGGGCGCATCCGCGTCTGCTTCGACTCTTCTGCGCCTTCTTGCATGCTTCCGCGCCTTCTTGCATGCTTCCGCGCCTACTTGGACGTATCCGCGCCTGCTTGGACGCTTCCGCGCCTGCTTGGACGCTTCCGCGCCTGCTTGGACGCTTCCGCGACTGTTTGGACGCTTCCGCGCCTGCTTGGACGCTTCCGCGCCTGCTTGGGCGCTTCCGCGTCTTCTTGGACGCTTCCGCGCCTGCTTGGACGCTACCGCGCCTGCTTGCACGGTTCCGCGCCTGCTTGGACGCTTCCGCGCCTGCTTGGACGCTTCCGCGCCTGCTTGGACGCTTCCGCGCCTGCTTGGACGCTTCCGCGCCTGCTTGGTCGCTTCCGCGCCTGCTTGGACGCTTCCGCGCCAGCTTGGACGCTTCCGCGCCTGCTTGGACGCTTCCGCGCCTGCTTGGACGCTTCCGCGCTTGCTTAGACGCTTCCGCGCCTGCTTGGTCGCTACCGCGCCTGCTTGGACGATTCCGCGACTGCTTGGACGCTTCCGCGCCTGCTTGGTCTCTTCTGCGCCTTCTTGCATGCTTCCGTGCCTGCTTGGACGCTTCCGCGCCTGCTTGCATGCTTCCCCGCCTGCTTGGACGCTTCCGCGCCTGCTTGGACTCTTCTGCGTCTTCTTGCATGCTTCCGCGCCTGCTTGGACGTTTCCGCGCCTGCTTGGACGCTACCGCGCCTGCTTGGACGCTTCCGCGACTGCTTGGTCGCTACCGCGCCTGCTTGGACGCTTCCGCGACTGCTTGGACGCTTCCGCGCAGGCTTGGACTCTTCTGCGTCTTCTTGCATGCTTCCGCGCCTGCTTGGACGTTTCCGCGCCTGCTTTGACGCTACCGCGCCTGCTTGGACGCTTCCGCGACTGCTTGGACGCTACCGCGCCTGCTTGGACGCTACCGCGCCTGCATGGACGCTTCCGCGCCTGCTTGGTCTCTTCTGCGCCTTCTTGCATGCTTCCGTGCCTGCTTGGACGCTTCCGCGCCTGCTTGCATGCTTCCCCGCCTGCTTGGACGCTTCCGCGCCTGCTTGGACTCTTCTGCGTCTTCTTGCATGCTTCCGCGCCTGCTTGGACGTTTCCGCGCCTGCTTGGACGCTACCGCGCCTGCTTGGACGCTTCCGCGACTGCTTGGTCGCTACCGCGCCTGCTTGGACGCTTCCGCGACTGCTTGGACGCTTCCGCGCAGGCTTGGACTCTTCTGCGTCTTCTTGCATGCTTCCGCGCCTGCTTGGACGTTTCCGCGCCTGCTTTGACGCTACCGCGCCTGCTTGGACGCTTCCGCGCCTGCTTGCACGGTTCCGCGCCTGCTTGGACGCTTCCGCGCCTGCTTGGACGCTACCGCGCCTGCTTGCACGTTTCCGCGCCTGCTTGGACTCTTCTACGCCTTCTTGCATGCTTCCGCGCCTACTTGGACGTATCCGCGCCTGCTTGGACGCTTCCGCGCCTGCTTCGACGCTTCCGCGCCTGCTTGGACGCTTCCGCGCCTGCTTGCACGGTTCCGCGCCTGCTTGGACGCTTCCGCGCCTGCTTGGACGCTACCGCGCCTGCTTGCACGGTTCCGCGCCTGCTTGGACGCTTCCGCTCCTGCTTGGCCGCTTCCGCGCCTGCTTGGACGCTTCCGCGCCTGCATGGACGCTTCCGCGCCTGCTTGGACGCTAATGCGCCTGCTTGCACGGTTCCGCGCCTGCTTGGACGCTTCCGCGCCTGCTTGGGTGCTTCCGCGTTTTCTTGGACGCTTCCGCGCCTGCTTGGACGCTACCGCGCCTGCTTGGACGCTTCCGCGCCTGCTTGGACGCTTCCGCGCCTGCTTGGACGCTGCCGCGCCTGCTTGGACGCTTCCGCGCCTGCTTGGACGCTTCCGCGCCTGCTTGGACGCTTCCGCGCCTGCTTGGACGCTTCCGCGACTGTTTGGACGCTTCCGCGCCTGCTTGGACGCTTCCGCGCCTGCTTGGGCGCTTCCGCGCCTACTTGGACGTATCCGCGCCTGCTTGGACGCTTCCGCGCCTGCTTGGACGCTTCCGCGCCTGCTTGCACGGTTCCGCGCCTGCTTGGACGCTTCCGCGCCTGCTTGGACGCTACCGCGCCTGCTTGCACGGTTCCGCGCCTGCTTGGACTCTTCTACGCCTTCTTGCATGCTTCCGCGCCTTCTTGCATGCTTCCGCGCCTACTTGGACGTATCCGCGCCTGCTTGGACGCTTCCGCGCCTGCTTGGACGCTTCCGCGCCTGCTTGGACGCTTCCGCGCCTGCTTGCACGGTTCCGCGCCTGCTTGGACGCTTCCGCGCCTGCTTGGACGCTACCGCGCCTGCTTGCACGGTTCCGCGCCTGCTTGGACGCTTCCGCTCCTGCTTGGCCGCTTCCGCGCCTGCTTGGACGCTTCCGCGCCTGCATGGGCGCTTCCGCGCCTGCTTGGGCGCTTCCGCGCCTGCTTGCACGGTTCCGCGCCTGCTTGGACGCTTCCGCGCCTGCTTGGACGCTAATGCGCCTGCTTGCACGGTTCCGCGCCTGCTTGGACGCTTCCGCGCCTGCTTGGACTCTTCTGCGTCTTCTTGCATGCTTCCGCGCCTGCTTGGACGTTTCCGCGCCTGCTTGGACGCTACCACGCCTGCTTGGACGCTTCCGCGACTGCTTGGTCGCTACCGCGCCTGCTTGGACGCTTCCGCGACTGCTTGGACGCTTCCGCGCAGGCTTGGACTCTTCTGCGTCTTCTTGCATGCTTCCGCGCCTGCTTGGACGTTTCCGCGCCTGCTTTGACGCTACCGCGCCTGCTTGGACGCTTCCGCGCCTGCTTGGACGCTTCCGCTCCTGCTTGGACGCTTCCGCGCCTGCTTGGTCGCTTCCGCGCCTGCTTGGACGCTTCCGCGCCTGCTTGGACGCTTCCGCGCCTGCTTGGACGCTTCCGCGCCTGCTTGGACGCTTCCGCGCCTGCTTGGACGCTTCCGCGCCTGCTTGCACGGTTCCGCGCCTGCTTGGACGCTTCCGCGCCTGCTTGGACGCTAATGCGCCTGCTTGCACGGTTCCGCGCCTGCTTGGACGCTTCCGCTCCTGCTTGGCCGCTTCCGCGCCTGCTTGGACGCTTCCGCGCCTGCTTGGGCGCTTCCGCGCCTGCTTGGGCGCTTCCGCGCCTGCTTGGACGCTTCCGCGCCTGCTTGGACGCTTCCGCGCCTGCTTGGGCGCTTCCGCGTTTTCTTGGACGCTTCCGCGCCTGCTTGGACGCTACCGCGCCTTCTTGGACGCTTCCGCGCCTGCTTGGGCGCATCCGCGTCTGCTTCGACTCTTCTGCGCCTTCTTGCATGCTTCCGCGCCTTCTTGCATGCTTCCGCGCCTACTTGGACGTATCCGCGCCTGCTTGGACGCTTCCGCGCCTGCTTGGACGCTTCCGCGCCTGCTTGCACGGTTCCGCGCCTGCTTGGACGCTTCCGCGCCTGCTTGGACGCTACCGCGCCTGCTTGCACGGTTCCGCGCCTGCTTGGACGCTTCCGCTCCTGCTTGGACGCTTCCGCGCCTGCTTGGACGCTACCGCGCCTGCTTGCACGGTTCCGCGCCTGCTTGGACGCTTCCGCTCCTGCTTGGACGCTTCCGCGCCTGCTTGAACGCTTCCGCGCCTGCTTGGGCGCTTCCGCGCCTGCTTGGGCGCTTCCGCGCCTGCTTGGGCGCTTCCGCGCCTGCTTGGACGCTTCCGCGCCTGCTTGGACGCTTCCGCGCCTGCTTGGACGCTTCCGCGCCTGCTTGGACGCTTCCGCGCCTGCTTGGACGCTTCCGCGACTGTTTGGACGCTTCCGCGCCTGCTTGGACGCTTCCGCGCCTGCTTGGGCGCTTCCGCGTCTTCTTGGACGCTTCCGCGCCTGCTTGGACGCTACCGCGCCTGCTTGCACGGTTCCGCGCCTGCTTGGACGCTTCCGCGCCTGCTTGGACGCTTCCGCGCCTGCTTGGACGCTTCCGCGCCTGCTTGGACGCTTCCGCGCCTGCTTGGACGCTTCCGCGCCTGCTTGGTCGCTTCCGCGCCTGCTTGGACGCTTCCGCGCCAGCTTGGACGCTTCCGCGCCTGCTTGGACGCTTCCGCGCCTGCTTGGACGCTTCCGCGCTTGCTTAGACGCTTCCGCGCCTGCTTGGTCGCTACCGCGCCTGCTTGGACGATTCCGCGACTGCTTGGACGCTTCCGCGCCTGCTTGGTCTCTTCTGCGCCTTCTTGCATGCTTCCGTGCCTGCTTGGACGCTTCCGCGCCTGCTTGCATGCTTCCCCGCCTGCTTGGACGCTTCCGCGCCTGCTTGGACTCTTCTGCGTCTTCTTGCATGCTTCCGCGCCTGCTTGGACGTTTCCGCGCCTGCTTGGACGCTACCGCGCCTGCTTGGACGCTTCCGCGACTGCTTGGTCGCTACCGCGCCTGCTTGGACGCTTCCGCGACTGCTTGGACGCTTCCGCGCAGGCTTGGACTCTTCTGCGTCTTCTTGCATGCTTCCGCGCCTGCTTGGACGTTTCCGCGCCTGCTTTGACGCTACCGCGCCTGCTTGGACGCTTCCGCGACTGCTTGGACGCTACCGCGCCTGCTTGGACGCTACCGCGCCTGCATGGACGCTTCCGCGCCTGCTTGGACTTTTCTGCGCCTTCTTGCATGCTTCCGCGCCTGCTTGGACTCTTCTACGCCTTCTTGCATGCTTCCGCGCCTTCTTGCATGCTTCCGCGCCTACTTGGACGTATCCGCGCCTGCTTGGACGCTTCCGCGCCTGCTTGGACGCTTCCGCGACAGCTTGGACGCTTCCGCGCCTGCTTGGACTCTTCTGCGCCTTCTTGGACGCTTCCGCGCCTGCTTGCATGCTACCTCGCCTGCTTGGACGCTTCCGCCACTGCTTGCACGGTTCCGAGACTGCTTGGACGCTTCCGCGCCTGCTTGGACGCTACCGCGCCTGCTTGGACGCTTCCGCGAGTGCTTGGACGCTTCCGCGCCTGCTTGGACGCTTCCACGCCTGCTTGGACTCTTCTGCGCCTGATTGGACGCTTCCGCGCCTGCTTGGACGCTTCCGCGACTGCTTGGACGCTTCCGCGCCTGTGTGTATGCTTCCGCGCCTGCTTGGACGCTTCCGCGACTGCTTGGACGCTTCCGCGCCTGTGTGTATGCTTCCGCGCCTGCTTGGACGCTTCCGCGCCTGCTTGGACTCTTCTGCGCCTTCTTACGTGCTTCCGCGCCTGCTTGCATGCTTCCGCGCCTGCTTGGACGCTTCCGCGCCTGCTTGGACTCTTCTACGCCTTCTTGCATGCTTCCGCGCCTTCTTGCATGCTTCCGCGCCTACTTGGACGTATCCGCGCCTGCTTGGACGCTTCCGCGCCTGCTTGGACGCTTCCGCGCCTGCTTGGACGCTTCCGCGCCTGCTTGCACGGTTCCGCGCCTGCTTGGACGCTTCCGCTCCTGCTTGGACGCTTCCGCGCCTGCTTGGTCGCTACCGCGCCTGCTTGGACGATTCCGCGACTGCTTGGACGCTTCCGCGCCTGCTTGGTCTCTTCTGCGCCTTCTTGCATGCTTCCGTGCCTGCTTGGACGCTTCCGCGCCTGCTTGCATGCTTCCCCGCCTGCTTGGACGCTTCCGCGCCTGCTTGGACTCTTCTGCGTCTTCTTGCATGCTTCCGCGCCTGCTTGGACGTTTCCGCGCCTGCTTGGACGCTACCGCGCCTGCTTGGACGCTTCCGCGACTGCTTGGTCGCTACCGCGCCTGCTTGGACGCTTCCGCGACTGCTTGGACGCTTCCGCGCAGGCTTGGACTCTTCTGCGTCTTCTTGCATGCTTCCGCGCCTGCTTGGACGTTTCCGCGCCTGCTTTGACGCTACCGCGCCTGCTTGGACGCTTCCGCGACTGCTTGGACGCTACCGCGCCTGCTTGGACGCTACCGCGCCTGCATGGACGCTTCCGCGCCTGCTTGGACTTTTCTGCGCCTTCTTGCATGCTTCCGCGCCTGCTTGGACTCTTCTACGCCTTCTTGCATGCTTCCGCGCCTTCTTGCATGCTTCCGCGCCTACTTGGACGTATCCGCGCCTGCTTGGACGCTTCCGCGCCTGCTTGGACGCTTCCGCGACAGCTTGGACGCTTCCGCGCCTGCTTGGACTCTTCTGCGCCTTCTTGGACGCTTCCGCGCCTGCTTGCATGCTACCTCGCCTGCTTGGACGCTTCCGCCACTGCTTGCACGGTTCCGAGACTGCTTGGACGCTTCCGCGCCTGCTTGGACGCTACCGCGCCTGCTTGGACGCTTCCGCGAGTGCTTGGACGCTTCCGCGCCTGCTTGGACGCTTCCACGCCTGCTTGGACTCTTCTGCGCCTGATTGGACGCTTCCGCGCCTGCTTGGACGCTTCCGCGACTGCTTGGACGCTTCCGCGCCTGTGTGTATGCTTCCGCGCCTGCTTGGACGCTTCCGCGCCTGCTTGGACGCTACCGCGCCTGCTTGGACGCTTCCGCGCCTGCTTGCACGGTTCCGCGCCTGCTTGGACGCTTCCGCGCCTGCTTGGACTCTTCTGCGCCTTCTTGCATGCTTCCGCGCCTTCTTGCATGCTTCCGCGCCTACTTGGACGTATCCGCGCCTGCTTGGACGCTTCCGCGCCTGCTTGGACGCTTCCGCGCCTGCTTGGACGCTTCCGCGCCTGCTTGCACGGTTCCGCGCCTGCTTGGACGCTTCCGCGCCTGCTTGGACGCTACCGCGCCTGCTTGCACGGTTCCGCGCCTGCTTGGACGCTTCCGCTCCTGCTTGGACGCTTCCGCGCCTGCTTGGACGCTTCCGCGCCTGCTTGGGCGCATCCGCGTCTGCTTCGACTCTTCTGCGCCTTCTTGCATGCTTCCGCGCCTTCTTGCATGCTTCCGCGCCTACTTGGACGTATCCGCGCCTGCTTGGACGCTTCCGCGCCTGCTTGGACGCTTCCGCGCCTGCTTGCACGGTTCCGCGCCTGCTTGGACGCTTCCGCGCCTGCTTGGACGCTACCGCGCCTGCTTGCACGGTTCCGCGCCTGCTTGGACTCTTCTACGCCTTCTTGCATGCTTCCGCGCCTTCTTGCATGCTTCCGCGCCTACTTGGACGTATCCGCGCCTGCTTGGACGCTTCCGCGCCTGCTTGGACGCTTCCGCGCCTGCTTGGACGCTTCCGCGCCTGCTTGCACGGTTCCGCGCCTGCTTGGACGCTTCCGCGCCTGCTTGGACGCTACCGCGCCTGCTTGCACGGTTCCGCGCCTGCTTGGACGCTTCCGCTCCTGCTTGGCCGCTTCCGCGCCTGCTTGGACGCTTCCGCGCCTGCATGGGCGCTTCCGCGCCTGCTTGGGCGCTTCCGCGCCTGCTTGCACGGTTCCGCGCCTGCTTGGACGCTTCCGCGCCTGCTTGGACGCTAATGCGCCTGCTTGCACGGTTCCGCGCCTGCTTGGACGCTTCCGCGCCTGCTTGGGTGCTTCCGCGTTTTCTTGGACGCTTCCGCGCTTGCTTGGACGCTTCCGCGCCTGCTTGGTCGCTACCGCGCCTGCTTGGACGATTCCGCGACTGCTTGGACGCTTCCGCGCCTGCTTGGTCTCTTCTGCGCCTTCTTGCATGCTTCCGTGCCTGCTTGGACGCTTCCGCGCCTGCTTGCATGCTTCCCCGCCTGCTTGGACGCTTCCGCGCCTGCTTGGACTCTTCTGCGTCTTCTTGCATGCTTCCGCGCCTGCTTGGACGTTTCCGCGCCTGCTTGGACGCTACCACGCCTGCTTGGACGCTTCCGCGACTGCTTGGTCGCTACCGCGCCTGCTTGGACGCTTCCGCGACTGCTTGGACGCTTCCGCGCAGGCTTGGACTCTTCTGCGTCTTCTTGCATGCTTCCACGCCTGCTTGGACGTTTCCGCGCCTGCTTTGACGCTACCGCGCCTGCTTGGACGCTTCCGCGCCTGCTTGGACGCTTCCGCTCCTGCTTGGACGCTTCCGCGCCTGCTTGGTCGCTTCCGCGCCTGCTTGGACGCTTCCGCGCCAGCTTGGACGCTTCCGCGCCTGCTTGGACGCTTCCGCGCCTGCTTGGACGCTTCCGCGCCTGCTTGGACGCTTCCGCGCCTGCTTGGACGCTTCCGCGCCTGCTTGCACGGTTCCGCGCCTGCTTGGACGCTTCCGCGCCTGCTTGGACGCTAATGCGCCTGCTTGCACGGTTCCGCGCCTGCTTGGACGCTTCCGCTCCTGCTTGGCCGCTTCCGCGCCTGCTTGGACGCTTCCGCGCCTGCTTGGGCGCTTCCGCGCCTGCTTGGGCGCTTCCGCGCCTGCTTGGACGCTTCCGCGCCTGCTTGGACGCTTCCGCGCCTGCTTGGGCGCTTCCGCGTTTTCTTGGACGCTTCCGCGCCTGCTTGGACGCTACCGCGCCTGCTTGGACGCTTCCGCGCCTGCTTGGGCGCATCCGCGTCTGCTTCGACTCTTCTGCGCCTTCTTGCATGCTTCCGCGCCTTCTTGCATGCTTCCGCGCCTACTTGGACGTATCCGCGCCTGCTTGGACGCTTCCGCGCCTGCTTGGACGCTTCCGCGCCTGCTTGCACGGTTCCGCGCCTGCTTGGACGCTTCCGCGCCTGCTTGGACGCTACCGCGCCTGCTTGCACGGTTCCGCGCCTGCTTGGACGCTTCCGCTCCTGCTTGGACGCTTCCGCGCCTGCTTGGACGCTTCCGCGCCTGCTTGGGCGCTTCCGCGCCTGCTTGGGCGCTTCCGCGCCTGCTTGGGCGTTTCCGCGCCTGCTTGGACGCTTCCGCGCCTGCTTGGACGCTTCCGCGCCTGCTTGGACGCTTCCGCGCCTGCTTGGACGCTTCCGCGCCTGCTTGGACGCTTCCGCGACTGTTTGGACGCTTCCGCGCCTGCTTGGACGCTTCCGCGCCTGCTTGGGCGCTTCCGCGTCTTCTTGGACGCTTCCGCGCCTGCTTGGACGCTACCGCGCCTGCTTGCACGGTTCCGCGCCTGCTTGGACGCTTCCGCGCCTGCTTGGACGCTTCCGCGCCTGCTTGGACGCTTCCGCGCCTGCTTGGACGCTTCCGCGCCTGCTTGGACGCTTCCGCGCCTGCTTGGTCGCTTCCGCGCCTGCTTGGACGCTTCCGCGCCAGCTTGGACGCTTCCGCGCCTGCTTGGACGCTTCCGCGCCTGCTTGGACGCTTCCGCGCTTGCTTAGACGCTTCCGCGCCTGCTTGGTCGCTACCGCGCCTGCTTGGACGATTCCGCGACTGCTTGGACGCTTCCGCGCCTGCTTGGTCTCTTCTGCGCCTTCTTGCATGCTTCCATGCCTGCTTGGACGCTTCCGCGCCTGCTTGCATGCTTCCCCGCCTGCTTGGACGCTTCCGCGCCTGCTTGGACTCTTCTGCGTCTTCTTGCATGCTTCCGCGCCTGCTTGGACGTTTCCGCGCCTGCTTGGACGCTACCGCGCCTGCTTGGACGCTTCCGCGACTGCTTGGTCGCTACCGCGCCTGCTTGGACGCTTCCGCGACTGCTTGGACGCTTCCGCGCAGGCTTGGACTCTTCTGCGTCTTCTTGCATGCTTCCGCGCCTGCTTGGACGTTTCCGCGCCTGCTTGACGCTACCGCGCCTGCTTGGACGCTTCCGCGACTGCTTGGACGCTACCGCGCCTGCTTGGACGCTACCGCGCCTGCATGGACGCTTCCGCGCCTGCTTGGACTTTTCTGCGCCTTATTGCATGCTTCCGCGCCTGCTTGGACTCTTCTACGCCTTCTTGCATGCTTCCGCGCCTTCTTGCATGCTTCCGCGCCTACTTGGACGTATCCGCGCCTGCTTGGACGCTTCCGCGCCTGCTTGGACGCTTCCGCGACAGCTTGGACGCTTCCGCGCCTGCTTGGACTCTTCTGCGCCTTCTTGGACGCTTCCGCGCCTGCTTGCATGCTACCTCGCCTGCTTGGACGCTTCCGCCACTGCTTGCACGGTTCCGAGACTGCTTGGACGCTTCCGCGCCTGCTTGGACGCTACCGCGCCTGCTTGGACGCTTCCGCGAGTGCTTGGACGCTTCCGCGCCTGCTTGGACGCTTCCACGCCTGCTTGGACTCTTCTGCGCCTGATTGGACGCTTCCGCGCCTGCTTGGACGCTTCCGCGACTGCTTGGACGCTTCCGCGCCTGTGTGTATGCTTCCGCGCCTGCTTGGACGCTTCCGCGCCTGCTTGGACGCTACCGCGCCTGCTTGGACGCTTCCGCGACTGCTTGGACGCTTCCCCGCCTACTTGGACGCTTCCGAGCCTGCTTGGACGCTTCCGCGCCAGCTTGGACGCTTCCGCGCCTGCTTGGACGCTTCCGCGCCTGCTTGGACGCTTCCGCGCTTGCTTAGACGCTTCCGCGCCTGCTTGGTCGCTACCGCGCCTGCTTGGACGATTCCGCGACTGCTTGGACGCTTCCGCGCCTGCTTGGTCTCTTCTGCGCCTTCTTGCATGCTTCCATGCCTGCTTGGACGCTTCCGCGCCTGCTTGCATGCTTCCCCGCCTGCTTGGACGCTTCCGCGCCTGCTTGGACTCTTCTGCGTCTTCTTGCATGCTTCCGCGCCTGCTTGGACGTTTCCGCGCCTGCTTGGACGCTACCGCGCCTGCTTGGACGCTTCCGCGACTGCTTGGTCGCTACCGCGCCTGCTTGGACGCTTCCGCGACTGCTTGGACGCTTCCGCGCAGGCTTGGACTCTTCTGCGTCTTCTTGCATGCTTCCGCGCCTGCTTGGACGTTTCCGCGCCTGCTTGACGCTACCGCGCCTGCTTGGACGCTTCCGCGACTGCTTGGACGCTACCGCGCCTGCTTGGACGCTACCGCGCCTGCATGGACGCTTCCGCGCCTGCTTGGACTTTTCTGCGCCTTATTGCATGCTTCCGCGCCTGCTTGGACTCTTCTACGCCTTCTTGCATGCTTCCGCGCCTTCTTGCATGCTTCCGCGCCTACTTGGACGTATCCGCGCCTGCTTGGACGCTTCCGCGCCTGCTTGGACGCTTCCGCGACAGCTTGGACGCTTCCGCGCCTGCTTGGACTCTTCTGCGCCTTCTTGGACGCTTCCGCGCCTGCTTGCATGCTACCTCGCCTGCTTGGACGCTTCCGCCACTGCTTGCACGGTTCCGAGACTGCTTGGACGCTTCCGCGCCTGCTTGGACGCTACCGCGCCTGCTTGGACGCTTCCGCGAGTGCTTGGACGCTTCCGCGCCTGCTTGGACGCTTCCACGCCTGCTTGGACTCTTCTGCGCCTGATTGGACGCTTCCGCGCCTGCTTGGACGCTTCCGCGACTGCTTGGACGCTTCCGCGCCTGTGTGTATGCTTCCGCGCCTGCTTGGACGCTTCCGCGCCTGCTTGGACGCTACCGCGCCTGCTTGGACGCTTCCGCGACTGCTTGGACGCTTCCCCGCCTACTTGGACGCTTCCGAGCCTGCTTGGACGCTTACGCGCCTGCTTGGACGCTTCCGCGCCTGCTTGGACGCTTCCGCGACTGCTTGGTCGCTTCCGCGCCTGCTTGGACGCTTCCGCGCCGGCTTGGACGCTACCGCGCCTGCTTGCACGGTTCCGCGCCTGCTTGGACGCTTCCGCGCCTGCTTGGACGCTTCCGCGCCTGCTTGGTCGCTTCCGCGCCTGCTTGGACGCTTCCGCGCCAGCTTGGACGCTTCCGTGCCTGCTTGGACGCTTCCGCGCCTGCTTGCACGCTTCCGCGACTGCTTGGACGCTACCGCGCCTGCTTGGACGCTACCGCGCCTGCATGGACGCTTCCGCGCCTGCTTGGAATTTTCTGCGCCTTCTTGCATGCTTCCGCGCCTGCTTGGACTCTTCTACGCCTTCTTGCATGCTTCCGCGCCTTCTTGCATGCTTCCGCGCCTACTTGGACGTATCCGCGCCTGCTTGGACGCTTCCGCGCCTGCTTGGACGCTTCCGCGCCTGCTTGGACGCTTCCGCGCCTGCTTGCACGGTTCCGCGCCTGCTTGGACGCTTCCGCGCCTGCTTGGACGCTACCGCGCCTGCTTGCACGGTTCCGCGCCTGCTTGGACGCTTCCGCTCCTGCTTGGACGCTTCCGCGCCTGCTTGGGCGCTTCCGCGTTTTCTTGGACGCTTCCGCGCCTGCTTGGACGCTACCGCGCCTGCTTGGACGCTTCCGCGCCTGCTTGGGCGCATCCGCGTCTGCTTCGACTCTTCTGCGCCTTCTTGCATGCTTCCGCGCCTTCTTGCATGCTTCCGCGCCTACTTGGACGTATCCGCGCCTGCTTGGACGCTTCCGCGCCTGCTTGGACGCTTCCGCGCCTGCTTGGACGCTTCCGCGCCTGCTTGCACGGTTCCGCGCCTGCTTGGACGCTTCCGCGCCTGCTTGGACGCTACCGCGCCTGCTTGCACGGTTCCGCGCCTGCTTGGACGCTTCCGCTCCTGCTTGGACGCTTCCGCGCCTGCTTGGGCGCTTCCGCGTTTTCTTGGACGCTTCCGCGCCTGCTTGGACGCTACCGCGCCTGCTTGGACGCTTCCGCGCCTGCTTGGGCGCATCCGCGTCTGCTTCGACTCTTCTGCGCCTTCTTGCATGCTTCCGCGCCTTCTTGCATGCTTCCGCGCCTACTTGGACGTATCCGCGCCTGCTTGGACGCTTCCGCGCCTGCTTGGACGCTTCCGCGCCTGCTTGCACGGTTCCGCGCCTGCTTGGACGCTTCCGCGCCTGCTTGGACGCTACCGCGCCTGCTTGCACGGTTCCGCGCCTGCTTGGACTCTTCTACGCCTTCTTGCATGCTTCCGCGCCTTCTTGCATGCTTCCGCGCCTACTTGGACGTATCCGCGCCTGCTTGGACGCTTCCGCGCCTGCTTGGACGCTTCCGCGCCTGCTTGGACGCTTCCGCGCCTGCTTGCACGGTTCCGCGCCTGCTTGGACGCTTCCGCGCCTGCTTGGACGCTACCGCGCCTGCTTGCACGGTTCCGCGCCTGCTTGGACGCTTCCGCTCCTGCTTGGCCGCTTCCGCGCCTGCTTGGACGCTTCCGCGCCTGCATGGGCGCTTCCGCGCCTGCTTGGGCGCTTCCGCGCCTGCTTGCACGGTTCCGCGCCTGCTTGGACGCTTCCGCGCCTGCTTGGACGCTAATGCGCCTGCTTGCACGGTTCCGCGCCTGCTTGGACGCTTCCGCGCCTGCTTGGGTGCTTCCGCGTTTTCTTGGACGCTTCCGCGCTTGCTTGGACGCTTCCGCGCCTGCTTGGTCGCTACCGCGCCTGCTTGGACGATTCCGCGACTGCTTGGACGCTTCCGCGCCTGCTTGGTCTCTTCTGCGCCTTCTTGCATGCTTCCGTGCCTGCTTGGACGCTTCCGCGCCTGCTTGCATGCTTCCCCGCCTGCTTGGACGCTTCCGCGCCTGCTTGGACTCTTCTGCGTCTTCTTGCATGCTTCCGCGCCTGCTTGGACGTTTCCGCGCCTGCTTGGACGCTACCACGCCTGCTTGGACGCTTCCGCGACTGCTTGGTCGCTACCGCGCCTGCTTGGACGCTTCCGCGACTGCTTGGACGCTTCCGCGCAGGCTTGGACTCTTCTGCGTCTTCTTGCATGCTTCCGCGCCTGCTTGGACGTTTCCGCGCCTGCTTTGACGCTACCGCGCCTGCTTGGACGCTTCCGCGCCTGCTTGGACGCTTCCGCTCCTGCTTGGACGCTTCCGCGCCTGCTTGGTCGCTTCCGCGCCTGCTTGGACGCTTCCGCGCCAGCTTGGACGCTTCCGCGCCTGCTTGGACGCTTCCGCGCCTGCTTGGACGCTTCCGCGCCTGCTTGGACGCTTCCGCGCCTGCTTGGACGCTTCCGCGCCTACTTGGACGTATCCGCGCCTGCTTGGACGCTTCCGCGCCTGCTTGGACGCTTCCGCGCCTGCTTGCACGGTTCCGCGCCTGCTTGGACGCTTCCGCGCCTGCTTGGACGCTACCGCGCCTGCTTGCACGGTTCCGCGCCTGCTTGGACGCTTCCGCTCCTGCTTGGACGCTTCCGCGCCTGCTTGGACGCTTCCGCGCCTGCTTGGGCGCTTCCGCGCCTGCTTGGGCGCTTCCGCGCCTGCTTGGGCGCTTCCGCGCCTGCTTGGACGCTTCCGCGCCTGCTTGGACGCTTCCGCGCCTGCTTGGACGCTTCCGCGCCTGCTTGGACGCTTCCGCGCCTGCTTGGACGCTTCCGCGACTGTTTGGACGCTTCCGCGCCTGCTTGGACGCTTCCGCGCCTGCTTGGGCGCTTCCGCGTCTTCTTGGACGCTTCCGCGCCTGCTTGGACGCTACCGCGCCTGCTTGCAAGGTTCCGCGCCTGCTTGGACGCTTCCGCGCCTGCTTGGACGCTTCCGCGCCTGCTTGGACGCTTCCGCGCCTGCTTGGACGCTTCCGCGCCTGCTTGGACGCTTCCGCGCCTGCTTGGTCGCTTCCGCGCCTGCTTGGACGCTTCCGCGCCAGCTTGGACGCTTCCGCGCCTGCTTGGACGCTTCCGCGCCTGCTTGGACGCTTCCGCGCTTGCTTAGACGCTTCCGCGCCTGCTTGGTCGCTACCGCGCCTGCTTGGACGATTCCGCGACTGCTTGGACGCTTCCGCGCCTGCTTGGTCTCTTCTGCGCCTTCTTGCATGCTTCCGTGCCTGCTTGGACGCTTCCGCGCCTGCTTGCATGCTTCCCCGCCTGCTTGGACGCTTCCGCGCCTGCTTGGACTCTTCTGCGTCTTCTTGCATGCTTCCGCGCCTGCTTGGACGTTTCCGCGCCTGCTTGGACGCTACCGCGCCTGCTTGGACGCTTCCGCGACTGCTTGGTCGCTACCGCGCCTGCTTGGACGCTTCCGCGACTGCTTGGACGCTTCCGCGCAGGCTTGGACTCTTCTGCGTCTTCTTGCATGCTTCCGCGCCTGCTTGGACGTTTCCGCGCCTGCTTGACGCTACCGCGCCTGCTTGGACGCTTCCGCGACTGCTTGGACGCTACCGCGCCTGCTTGGACGCTACCGCGCCTGCATGGACGCTTCCGCGCCTGCTTGGACTTTTCTGCGCCTTCTTGCATGCTTCCGCGCCTGCTTGAACTCTTCTACGCCTTCTTGCATGCTTCCGCGCCTTCTTGCATGCTTCCGCGCCTACTTGGACGTATCCGCGCCTGCTTGGACGCTTCCGCGCCTGCTTGGACGCTTCCGCGACAGCTTGGACGCTTCCGCGCCTGCTTGGACTCTTCTGCGCCTTCTTGGACGCTTCCGCGCCTGCTTGCATGCTACCTCGCCTGCTTGGACGCTTCCGCCACTGCTTGCACGGTTCCGAGACTGCTTGGACGCTTCCGCGCCTGCTTGGACGCTACCGCGCCTGCTTGGACGCTTCCGCGAGTGCTTGGACGCTTCCGCGCCTGCTTGGACGCTTCCACGCCTGCTTGGACTCTTCTGCGCCTGATTGGACGCTTCCGCGCCTGCTTGGACGCTTCCGCGACTGCTTGGACGCTTCCGCGCCTGTGTGTATGCTTCCGCGCCTGCTTGGACGCTTCCGCGCCTGCTTGGACGCTACCGCGCCTGCTTGGACGCTTCCGCGACTGCTTGGACGCTTCCCCGCCTACTTGGACGCTTCCGAGCCTGCTTGGACGCTTACGCGCCTGCTTGGACGCTTCCGCGCCTGCTTGGACGCTTCCGCGACTGCTTGGACGCTTCCGCGCCTGTGTGTATGCTTCCGCGCCTGCTTGGACGCTTCCGCGCCTGCTTGGGCTCTTCTGCGCCTTCTTACGTGCTTCCGCGCCTGCTTGCATGCTTCCGCGCCTGCTTGGACGCTTCCGCGCCTGCTTGGACTCTTCTACGCCTTCTTGCATGCTTCCGCGCCTTCTTGCATGCTTCCGCGCCTACTTGGACGTATCCGCGCCTGCTTGGACGCTTCCGCGCCTGCTTGGACGCTTCCGCGCCTGCTTGGACGCTTCCGCGCCTGCTTGCACGGTTCCGCGCCTGCTTGGACGCTTCCGCTCCTGCTTGGACGCTTCCTCGCCTGCTTGGACGCTTCCGCGCCTGCTTGGGCGCTTCCGCGCCTGCTTGGGCGCTTCCGCGCCTGCTTGGACGCTTCCGCGCCTGCTTGGACGCTTCCGCGCCTGCTTGGGTGCTTCCGCGTTTTCTTGGACGCTTCCGCGCCTGCTTGGACGCTACCGCGCCTGCTTGGACGCTTCCGCGCCTGCTTGGACGCTTCCGCGCCTGCTTGGACGCTGCCGCGCCTGCTTGGACGCTTCCGCGCCTGCTTGGACGCTTCCGCGCCTGCTTGGACGCTTCCGCGCCTGCTTGGACGCTTCCGCGACTGTTTGGACGCTTCCGCGCCTGCTTGGACGCTTCCGCGCCTGCTTGGGCGCTTCCGCGTCTTCTTGGACGCTTCCGCGCCTGCTTGGACGCTACCGCGCCTGCTTGCACGGTTCCGCGCCTGCTTGGACGCTTCCGCGCCTGCTTGGACGCTTCCGCGCCTGCTTGGTCGCTTCCGCGCCTGCTTGGACGCTTCCGCGCCAGCTTGGACGCTTCCGCGCCTGCTTGGACGCTTCCGCGCCTGCTTGGACGCTTCCGCGCTTGCTTGGACGCTTCCGCGCCTGCTTGGTCGCTACCGCGCCTGCTTGGACGATTCCGCGACTGCTTGGACGCTTCCGCGCCTGCTTGGTCTCTTCTGCGCCTTCTTGCATGCTTCCGTGCCTGCTTGGACGCTTCCGCGCCTGCTTGCATGCTTCCCCGCCTGCTTGGACGCTTCCGCGCCTGCTTGGACTCTTCTGCGTCTTCTTGCATGCTTCCGCGCCTGCTTGGACGTTTCCGCGCCTGCTTGGACGCTACCGCGCCTGCTTGGACGCTTCCGCGACTGCTTGGTCGCTATCGCGCCTGCTTGGACGCTTCCGCGACTGCTTGGACGCTTCCGCGCAGGCTTGGACTCTTCTGCGTCTTCTTGCATGCTTCCGCGCCTGCTTGGACGTTTCCGCGCCTGCTTTGACGCTACCGCGCCTGCTTGGACGCTTCCGCGACTGCTTGGACGCTACCGCGCCTGCTTGGACGCTACCGCGCCTGCATGGACGCTTCCGCGCCTGCTTGGAATTTTCTGCGCCTTCTTGCATGCTTCCGCGCCTGCTTGGACTCTTCTACGCCTTCTTGCATGCTTCCGCGCCTTCTTGCATGCTTCCGATTCTACTTGGACGTATCCGCGCCTGCTTGGACGCTTCCGCGCCTGCTTGGACGCTTCCGCGCCTGCTTGGACGCTTCCGCGCCTGCTTGCACGGTTCCGCGCCTGCTTGGACGCTTCCGCTCCTGCTTGGCCGCTTCCGCGCCTGCTTGGACGCTTCCGCGCCTGCATGGGCGCTTCCGCGCCTGCTTGGGCGCTTCCGCGCCTGCTTGGACGCTTCCGCGCCTGCTTGGACGCTTCCGCGCCTGCTTGGGCGCTTCCGCGTTTTCTTGGACGCTTCCGCGCCTGCTTGGACGCTACCGCGCCTGCTTGGACGCTTCCGCGCCTGCTTGGGCGCATCCGCGTCTGCTTCGACTCTTCTGCGCCTTCTTGCATGCTTCCGTGCCTTCTTGCATGCTTCCGCGCCTACTTGGACGTATCCGCGCCTGCTTGGACGCTTCCGCGCCTGCTTGGACGCTTCCGCGCCTGCTTGCACGGTTCCGCGCCTGCTTGGACGCTTCCGCGCCTGCTTGGACGCTACCGCGCCTGCTTGCACGGTTCCGCGCCTGCTTGGACTCTTCTACGCCTTCTTGCATGCTTCCGCGCCTTCTTGCATGCTTTCGCACCTACTTGGTCGTATCCGCGCCTGCTTGGACGCTTCCGCGCCTGCTTGGACGCTTCCGCTCCTGCTTGGACGCTTCCGCGCCTCCTTGCACGGTTCCGCGCCTGCTTGGACGCTTCCGCGCCTGCTTGGACGCTACCGCGCCTGCTTGCACGGTTCCGCGCCTGCTTGGACGCTTCCGCTCCTGCTTGGCCGCTTCCGCGCCTGCTTGGACGCTTCCGCGCCTGCTTGGACGCTTCCGCGCCTGCTTGGACGCTTCCGCGACAGCTTGGACGCTTCCGCGCCTGCTTGGACTCTTCTGCGCCTTCTTGGACGCTTACGCGCCTGCTTGGACGCTTCCGCGCCTGTATGGATGCTTCCGCGCCTGCTTGGACGCTACCGCGCCTGCTTGGACGCTTCCGCGAGTGCTTGGACGCATCCGCGCCTGCTTGGACGCTTCCGCGCCTGCTTGGACGCTTCCGCGCCTGCTTGCACGGTTCCGCGCCTGCTTGGACGCTTCCGCGCCTGCTTGGACGCTACCGCGCCTGCTTGCACGGTTCCGCGCCTGCTTGGACGCTTCCGCTCCTGCTTGGCCGCTTCCGCGCCTGCTTGGACGCTTCCGCGCCTGCTTGGACGCTTCCGCGCCTGCTTGGACGCTTCCGCGACAGCTTGGACGCTTCCGCGCCTGCTTGGACTCTTCTGCGCCTTCTTGGACGCTTACGCGCCTGCTTGGACGCTTCCGCGCCTGTATGGATGCTTCCGCGCCTGCTTGGACGCTACCGCGCCTGCTTGGACGCTTCCGCGAGTGCTTGGACGCATCCGCGCCTGCTTGGACGCTTCCGCGCCTGCTTGGACGCTTCCGCGACAGCTTGGACGCTTCCGCGCCTGCTTGGACGCTACCGCGACTGCTTGGACGCTTCCGCGCCTGCTTGGACTCTTCTGCGCCTTCTTGGACGCTTCCGCGCCTGCTTGGACGCTTCCGCGACAGCTTGGACGCTTCCGCGCCTGCTTGGACTCTTCTGCGCCTTCTTGGACGCTTCCGCGCCTGCTTGCATGCTACCTCGCCTGCTTGGACGCTTCCGCCACTGCTTGCACGGTTCCGAGACTGCTTGGACGCTTCCGCGCCTACTTGGACGCTACCGCGCCTGCTTGGACGCTTCCGCGAGTGCTTGGACGCTTCCGCGCCTGCTTGGACGCTTCCACGCCTGCTTGGACTCTTCTGCGCCTGATTGGACGCTTCCGCGCCTGCTTGGACGCTTCCGCGACTGCTTGGACGCTTCCGCGCCTGTGTGTATGCTTCCGCGCCTGCTTGGACGCTTCCGCGCCTGCTTGGACGCTACCGCGCCTGCTTGGACGCTTCCACGACTGCTTGGACGCTTCCGCGCCTACTTGGACGCTTCCGAGCCTGCTTGGACTCTTCTGCGCCTTCTTGGACGCTTCCGCACCTGCTTGGACGCTTCCGCGACAGCTTGGACGCTTCCGCGCCTGCTTGGACTCTTCTGCGCCTTCTTGGACGCTTCCGCGCCTGCTTGCATGCTACCTCGCCTGCTTGGACGCTTCCGCCACTGCTTGCACGGTTCCGAGACTGCTTGGACGCTTCCGCGCCTGCTTGGACGCTACCGCGCCTGCTTGGACGCTTCCGCGAGTGCTTGGACGCTTCCGCGCCTGCTTGGACGCTTCCGCGCCTGCTTGGAATTTTCTGCGCCTTCTTGCATGCTTCCGCGCCTGCTTGGACTCTTCTACGCCTTCTTGCATGCTTCCGCGCCTTCTTGCATGCTTCCGATTCTACTTGGACGTATCCGCGCCTGCTTGGACGCTTCCGCGCCTGCTTGGACGCTTCCGCGCCTGCTTGGACGCTTCCGCGCCTGCTTGCACGGTTCCGCGCCTGCTTGGACGCTTCCGCTCCTGCTTGGCCGCTTCCGCGCCTGCTTGGACGCTTCCGCGCCTGCATGGGCGCTTCCGCGCCTGCTTGGGCGCTTCCGCGCCTGCTTGGACGCTTCCGCGCCTGCTTGGACGCTTCCGCGCCTGCTTGGGCGCTTCCGCGTTTTCTTGGACGCTTCCGCGCCTGCTTGGACGCTACCGCGCCTGCTTGGACGCTACCGCGCCTGCATGGACGCTTCCGCGCCTGCTTGGACTTTTCTGCGCCTTCTTGCATGCTTCCGCGCCTGCTTGAACTCTTCTACGCCTTCTTGCATGCTTCCGCGCCTTCTTGCATGCTTCCGCGCCTACTTGGACGTATCCGCGCCTGCTTGGACGCTTCCGCGCCTGCTTGGACGCTTCCGCGACAGCTTGGACGCTTCCGCGCCTGCTTGGACTCTTCTGCGCCTTCTTGGACGCTTCCGCGCCTGCTTGCATGCTACCTCGCCTGCTTGGACGCTTCCGCCACTGCTTGCACGGTTCCGAGACTGCTTGGACGCTTCCGCGCCTGCTTGGACGCTACCGCGCCTGCTTGGACGCTTCCGCGAGTGCTTGGACGCTTCCGCGCCTGCTTGGACGCTTCCACGCCTGCTTGGACTCTTCTGCGCCTGATTGGACGCTTCCGCGCCTGCTTGGACGCTTCCGCGACTGCTTGGACGCTTCCGCGCCTGTGTGTATGCTTCCGCGCCTGCTTGGACGCTTCCGCGCCTGCTTGGACGCTACCGCGCCTGCTTGGACGCTTCCGCGACTGCTTGGACGCTTCCCCGCCTACTTGGACGCTTCCGAGCCTGCTTGGACGCTTACGCGCCTGCTTGGACGCTTCCGCGCCTGCTTGGACGCTTCCGCGACTGCTTGGACGCTTCCGCGCCTGTGTGTATGCTTCCGCGCCTGCTTGGACGCTTCCGCGCCTGCTTGGGCTCTTCTGCGCCTTCTTACGTGCTTCCGCGCCTGCTTGCATGCTTCCGCGCCTGCTTGGACGCTTCCGCGCCTGCTTGGACTCTTCTACGCCTTCTTGCATGCTTCCGCGCCTTCTTGCATGCTTCCGCGCCTACTTGGACGTATCCGCGCCTGCTTGGACGCTTCCGCGCCTGCTTGGACGCTTCCGCGCCTGCTTGGACGCTTCCGCGCCTGCTTGCACGGTTCCGCGCCTGCTTGGACGCTTCCGCTCCTGCTTGGACGCTTCCTCGCCTGCTTGGACGCTTCCGCGCCTGCTTGGGCGCTTCCGCGCCTGCTTGGGCGCTTCCGCGCCTGCTTGGACGCTTCCGCGCCTGCTTGGACGCTTCCGCGCCTGCTTGGGTGCTTCCGCGTTTTCTTGGACGCTTCCGCGCCTGCTTGGACGCTACCGCGCCTGCTTGGACGCTTCCGCGCCTGCTTGGACGCTTCCGCGCCTGCTTGGACGCTGCCGCGCCTGCTTGGACGCTTCCGCGCCTGCTTGGACGCTTCCGCGCCTGCTTGGACGCTTCCGCGCCTGCTTGGACGCTTCCGCGACTGTTTGGACGCTTCCGCGCCTGCTTGGACGCTTCCGCGCCTGCTTGGGCGCTTCCGCGTCTTCTTGGACGCTTCCGCGCCTGCTTGGACGCTACCGCGCCTGCTTGCACGGTTCCGCGCCTGCTTGGACGCTTCCGCGCCTGCTTGGACGCTTCCGCGCCTGCTTGGTCGCTTCCGCGCCTGCTTGGACGCTTCCGCGCCAGCTTGGACGCTTCCGCGCCTGCTTGGACGCTTCCGCGCCTGCTTGGACGCTTCCGCGCTTGCTTGGACGCTTCCGCGCCTGCTTGGTCGCTACCGCGCCTGCTTGGACGATTCCGCGACTGCTTGGACGCTTCCGCGCCTGCTTGGTCTCTTCTGCGCCTTCTTGCATGCTTCCGTGCCTGCTTGGACGCTTCCGCGCCTGCTTGCATGCTTCCCCGCCTGCTTGGACGCTTCCGCGCCTGCTTGGACTCTTCTGCGTCTTCTTGCATGCTTCCGCGCCTGCTTGGACGTTTCCGCGCCTGCTTGGACGCTACCGCGCCTGCTTGGACGCTTCCGCGACTGCTTGGTCGCTATCGCGCCTGCTTGGACGCTTCCGCGACTGCTTGGACGCTTCCGCGCAGGCTTGGACTCTTCTGCGTCTTCTTGCATGCTTCCGCGCCTGCTTGGACGTTTCCGCGCCTGCTTTGACGCTACCGCGCCTGCTTGGACGCTTCCGCGACTGCTTGGACGCTACCGCGCCTGCTTGGACGCTACCGCGCCTGCATGGACGCTTCCGCGCCTGCTTGGAATTTTCTGCGCCTTCTTGCATGCTTCCGCGCCTGCTTGGACTCTTCTACGCCTTCTTGCATGCTTCCGCGCCTTCTTGCATGCTTCCGATTCTACTTGGACGTATCCGCGCCTGCTTGGACGCTTCCGCGCCTGCTTGGACGCTTCCGCGCCTGCTTGGACGCTTCCGCGCCTGCTTGCACGGTTCCGCGCCTGCTTGGACGCTTCCGCTCCTGCTTGGCCGCTTCCGCGCCTGCTTGGACGCTTCCGCGCCTGCATGGGCGCTTCCGCGCCTGCTTGGGCGCTTCCGCGCCTGCTTGGACGCTTCCGCGCCTGCTTGGACGCTTCCGCGCCTGCTTGGGCGCTTCCGCGTTTTCTTGGACGCTTCCGCGCCTGCTTGGACGCTACCGCGCCTGCTTGGACGCTTCCGCGCCTGCTTGGGCGCATCCGCGTCTGCTTCGACTCTTCTGCGCCTTCTTGCATGCTTCCGTGCCTTCTTGCATGCTTCCGCGCCTACTTGGACGTATCCGCGCCTGCTTGGACGCTTCCGCGCCTGCTTGGACGCTTCCGCGCCTGCTTGCACGGTTCCGCGCCTGCTTGGACGCTTCCGCGCCTGCTTGGACGCTACCGCGCCTGCTTGCACGGTTCCGCGCCTGCTTGGACTCTTCTACGCCTTCTTGCATGCTTCCGCGCCTTCTTGCATGCTTTCGCACCTACTTGGTCGTATCCGCGCCTGCTTGGACGCTTCCGCGCCTGCTTGGACGCTTCCGCTCCTGCTTGGACGCTTCCGCGCCTCCTTGCACGGTTCCGCGCCTGCTTGGACGCTTCCGCGCCTGCTTGGACGCTACCGCGCCTGCTTGCACGGTTCCGCGCCTGCTTGGACGCTTCCGCTCCTGCTTGGCCGCTTCCGCGCCTGCTTGGACGCTTCCGCGCCTGCTTGGACGCTTCCGCGCCTGCTTGGACGCTTCCGCGACAGCTTGGACGCTTCCGCGCCTGCTTGGACTCTTCTGCGCCTTCTTGGACGCTTACGCGCCTGCTTGGACGCTTCCGCGCCTGTATGGATGCTTCCGCGCCTGCTTGGACGCTACCGCGCCTGCTTGGACGCTTCCGCGAGTGCTTGGACGCATCCGCGCCTGCTTGGACGCTTCCGCGCCTGCTTGGACGCTTCCGCGCCTGCTTGCACGGTTCCGCGCCTGCTTGGACGCTTCCGCGCCTGCTTGGACGCTACCGCGCCTGCTTGCACGGTTCCGCGCCTGCTTGGACGCTTCCGCTCCTGCTTGGCCGCTTCCGCGCCTGCTTGGACGCTTCCGCGCCTGCTTGGACGCTTCCGCGCCTGCTTGGACGCTTCCGCGACAGCTTGGACGCTTCCGCGCCTGCTTGGACTCTTCTGCGCCTTCTTGGACGCTTACGCGCCTGCTTGGACGCTTCCGCGCCTGTATGGATGCTTCCGCGCCTGCTTGGACGCTACCGCGCCTGCTTGGACGCTTCCGCGAGTGCTTGGACGCATCCGCGCCTGCTTGGACGCTTCCGCGCCTGCTTGGACGCTTCCGCGCCTTCTTGGACGCTTCCGCGCCTGCTTGGACGCTTCCGCGACAGCTTGGACGCTTCCGCGCCTGCTTGGACTCTTCTGCGCCTTCTTGGACGCTTCCGCGCCTGCTTGCATGCTACCTCGCCTGCTTGGACGCTTCCGCCACTGCTTGCACGGTTCCGAGACTGCTTGGACGCTTCCGCGCCTGCTTGGACGCTACCGCGCCTGCTTGGACGCTTCCGCGAGTGCTTGGACGCTTCCGCGCCTGCTTGGACGCTTCCACGCCTGCTTGGACTCTTCTGCGCCTGATTGGACGCTTCCGCGCCTGCTTGGACGCTTCCGCGACTGCTTGGACGCTTCCGCGCCTGTGTGTATGCTTCCGCGCCTGCTTGGACGCTTCCGCGCCTGCTTGGACGCTACCGCGCCTGCTTGGACGCTTCCACGACTGCTTGGACGCTTCCGCGCCTACTTGGACGCTTCCGAGCCTGCTTGGACGCTTACGCGCCTGCTTGGACGCTTCCGCACCTGCTTGGACGCTTCCGCGACTGCTTGGACGCTTCTGCGCCTGTGTGTATGCTTCCGCGCCTGCTTGGACGCTTCCGCGCCTGCTTGGACTCTTCTGCGCCTTCTTACGTGCTTCCGCGCCTGCTTGCATGCTTCCGCGCCTGCTTGGACGCTTCCGCGCCTGTATGGATGCTTCCGCGCCTGCTTGCACGCTTCCGCGTCTGCTTGGACGCTACCGCGCCTGCTTGGACGCTTCCGCGCCTGCTTGGACGCTTCCGCGACAGCTTGGACGCTTCCGCGCCTGCTTGCACGGTTCCGCGCCTGCTTGGACGCTTCCGCGCCTGCTTGGACGCTTCCGCGCCTGCTTGGACGCTTCCGCGACTGCTTGGACGCTTCCGCGCCTGCTTGGACGCTTCCGCGCCTGCTTGGACGCTTCCGCGCCTGCTTGGTCGCTTCCGCGCCTGCTTGGACGCTTCCGCGCCAGCTTGGACGCTTCCGCGCCTGCTTGGACGCTTCCGCGCCTGCTTGGACGCTTCCGCGCTTGCTTGGACGCTTCCGCGCCTGCTTGGTCGCTACCGCGCCTGCTTGGACGATTCCGCGACTGCTTGGACGCTTCCGCGCCTGCTTGGTCTCTTCTGCGCCTTCTTGCATGCTTCCGTGCCTGCTTGGACGCTTCCGCGCCTGCTTGCATGCTTCCCCGCCTGCTTGGACGCTTCCGCGCCTGCTTGGACTCTTCTGCGTCTTCTTGCATGCTTCCGCGCCTGCTTGGACGTTTCCGCGCCTGCTTGGACGCTACCGCGCCTGCTTGGACGCTTCCGCGACTGCTTGGTCGCTACCGCGCCTGCTTGGACGCTTCCGCGACTGCTTGGACGCTTCCGTGCAGGCTTGGACTCTTCTGCGTCTTCTTGCATGCTTCCGCGCCTGCTTGGACGTTTCCGCGCCTGCTTTGACGCTACCGCGCCTGCTTGGACGCTTCCGCGACTGCTTGGACGCTACCGCGCCTGCTTGGACGCTACCGCGCCTGCATGGACGCTTCCGCGCCTGCTTGGAATTTTCTGCGCCTTCTTGCATGCTTCCGCGCCTGCTTGGACGTATCCGCGCCTGCTTGGACGCTTCCGCGCCTGCTTGGACGCTTCCGCGCCTGCTTGGACGCTTCCGCGCCTGCTTGGACGCTTCCGCGCCTGCTTGGACGCTTCCGCGCCTGCTTGGACGCTTCCGCGCCTGCTTGCACGGTTCCGCGCCTGCTTGGACGCTTCCGCGCCTGCTTGGACGCTACCGCGCCTGCTTGCACGGTTCCGCGCCTGCTTGGACGCTTCCGCTCCTGCTTGGACGCTTCCGCGCCTGCTTGGGCGCTTCCGCGTTTTCTTGGACGCTTCCGCGCCTGCTTGGACGCTACCGCGCCTGCTTGGACGCTTCCGCGCCTGCTTGGGCGCATCCGCGTCTGCTTCGACTCTTCTGCGCCTTCTTGCATGCTTCCGCGCCTTCTTGCATGCTTCCGCGCCGACTTGGACGTATCCGCGCCTGCTTGGACGCTTCCGCGCCTGCTTGGACGCTTCCGCGCCTGCTTGCACGGTTCCGCGCCTGCTTGGACGCTTCCGCGCCTGCTTGGACGCTACCGCGCCTGCTTGCACGGTTCCGCGCCTGCTTGGACTCTTCTACGCCTTCCTGCATGCTTCCGCGCCTTCTTGCATGCTTCCGCGCCTACTTGGACGTATCCGCGCCTGCTTGGACGCTTCCGCGCCTGCTTGGACGCTTCCGCGCCTGCTTGGACGCTTCCGCGCCTGCTTGCACGGTTCCGCGCCTGCTTGCACGCTTCCGCGACAGCTTGGACGCTTCCGCGCCTGCTTGGACTCTTCTGCGCCTTCTTGGACGCTTCCGCGCCTGCTTGCATGCTACCTCGCCTGCTTGGACGCTTCCGCCACTGCTTGCACGGTTCCGAGACTGCTTGGACGCTTCCGCGCCTGCTTGGACGCTACCGCGCCTGCTTGGACGCTTCCGCGAGTGCTTGGACGCTTCCGCGCCTGCTTGGACGCTTCCACGCCTGCTTGGACTCTTCTGCGCCTGATTGGACGCTTCCGCGCCTGCTTGGACGCTTCCGCGACTGCTTGGACGCTTCCGCGCCTGTGTGTATGCTTCCGCGCCTGCTTGGACGCTTCCGCGCCTGCTTGGACGCTACCGCGCCTGCTTGGACGCTTCCGCGACTGCTTGGACGCTTCCGCGCCTACTTGGACGCTTCCGAGCCTGCTTGGACGCTTACGCGCCTGCTTGGACGCTTCCGCGCCTGCTTGGACGCTTCCGCGACTGCTTGGACGCTTCTGCGCCTGTGTGTATGCTTCCGCGCCTGCTTGGACGCTTCCGCGCCTGCTTGGACTCTTCTGCGCCTTCTTACGTGCTTCCGCGCCTGCTTGCATGCTTCCGCGCCTGCTTGGACGCTTCCGCGCCTGTATGGATGCTTCCGCGCCTGCTTGCACGCTTCCGCGCCTGCTTGGACGCTTCCGCGCCTGCTTGGACGCTACCGCGCCTGCTTGGACGCTTCCACTCCTGCTTGGACGCTTCCGCGCCTGCTTGGACGCTTCCGCGCCTGCTTGGACGCTTCCGCGACAGCTTGGACGCTTCCGCGCCTGCTTGGACGCTACCGCGACTGCTTGGACGCTTCCGCGCCTGCTTGGACTCTTCTGCGCCTTCTTGGACGCTTCCGCGCCTGCTTGGACGCTTCCGCGACAGCTTGGACGCTTCCGCGCCTGCTTGGACTCTTCTGCGCCTTCTTGGACGCTTACGCGCCTGCTTGGACGCTTCCGCGCCTGTATGGATGCTTCCGCGCCTGCTTGGACGCTACCGCGCCTGCTTGGACGCTTCCGCGAGTGCTTGGACGCTTCCGCGCCTGCTTGGACGCTTCGGCGACTGCTTGGACGCTTCCGCGCCTACTTGGACGCTTACGAGCCTGCTTGGACGCTTACGCGCCTGCTTGGACGCTTCCGCGCCTGCTTGGGCGCTTCTGCGACTGCTTGGACGCTTCCGCGCCTGTGTGTATGCTTCCGCGCCTGCTTGGACGTTTCCGCGCCTGCTTGGACGCTTCCGCGCCTGCTTGGACGCTTCCGCGACAGCTTGGACGCTTCCGCGCCTGCTTGGACTCTTCTGCGCCTTCTTGGACGCTTACGCGCCTGCTTGGACGCTTCCGCGCCTGTATGGATGCTTCCGCTCCTGCTTGGACGCTTCCGCGCCTGCTTGGACGCTTCGGCGACTGCTTGGACGCTTCCGCGCCTACTTGGACGCTCATGAGCCTGCTTGGACGCTTACGCGCCTGCTTGGACGCTTCCGCGCCTGCTTGGACGCTTCCGCGCCTGTATGGATGCTTCCGCGCCTGCTTGGACGCTACCGCGCCTGCTTGGACGCTTACGCTCCTGCTTGGACGCTTCCGAGCCTGCTTGGACGCTTCGGCGACTGCTTGGACGCTTCCGCGCCTACTTGGTCGCTCATGAGCCTGCTTGGACGCTTACGCGCCTGCTTGGACGCTTCCGCGCCGGCTTGGACGCTACCGCGCCTGCTTGGAAGCTTCCACTCCTGCTTGGACGCTTCCGCGACTGCTTGGACGCTTCCGCGACTGCTTGGACGCTTCCGCGACTGCTTGGACGCTTCCGCGCCTGCTTGGACGCTACCGCGCCTGCTTGGACGCTTCCGCGCCTGGTTGGACGCTACCGCGCCTGCTTGGACGCTTCCGCGACTGCTTGGACGCTTCCGCCCCTGCTTGGACTCTTCTGCGCCTTCTTGCATGCTTCCGCGCCTGCTTGCATGCTTCCCCGCCTGCTTGGACGCTTCCGCGCCTGCTTGGACTCTTCTGCGTCTTCTTGCATGCTTCCGCGCCTGCTTGGACGTTCCCGCGCCTGCTTGGACGCTACCGCGCCTGCTTGGACGCTTCCGTGACTGCTTGGACGTTTTCGCGCCTGCTTGGCCGCTTCCGCGACTGCTTGGACGCTTCCGCGCCTGCTTGGACCCTTCTGCGTCTTCTTGCATGCTTCCGCGCCTGCTTGGACGTTTCCGCGCCTGCTTGCACGCTACCGCGCCTGCTTGGACGCTTCCGCGACTGCTTGCATGCTTCCGCGCCTGCTTGGACGTTTCCGCGCCTGCTTGCACGCTTCCGCGCCTGCTTGGACTCTTCTGCGTGTTCTTGCATGCTTCCGCGCCTGCTTGCACGCTACCGCGCCTGCTTGCACGCTACCGCGCCTGCTTGGACGCTTCCGCGACTGCTTGCATGCTTCCGCGCCTGCTTGGACGTTTCCGCGCCTGCTTGCACGCTTCCGCGCCTGCTTGGACTCTTCTGCGTGTTCTTGCATGCTTCCGCGCCTGCTTGGCCGCTTCCGCGACTGCTTGGACGCTTCCGCGCCTGCTTGGACCCTTCTGCGTCTTCTTGCATGCTTCCGCGCCTGCTTGGACGTTTCCGCGCCTGCTTGCACGCTACCGCGCCTGCTTGGACGCTTCCGCGACTGCTTGCATGCTTCCGCGCCTGCTTGGACGTTTCCGCGCCTGCTTGCACGCTTCCGCGCCTGCTTGGACGTTTCCGCGCCTGCTTGCACGCTTCCGCGCCTGCTTGGACTCTTCTGCGACTGCTTGGACGCTTCCGCGCCTGCTTGGACTCTTCTGCGCCTTCTTGCATGCTTCCGCGCCTGCTTGGACGTTTCCGCGCCAGCTTGAACACTACCGCGCCTGCTTGGACGCTTCCGCGACTTCTTGGACGCTTCCGCGCCTGGTTGGACGCTACCGCGACTGCTTGGTCGCTTTCGCGCCTGCCTGGACGCTTCCGCGCCTGCTTGCATGCTTCCGCGACTGCTTGGACGCTTCCGCGACTGCTTGGACTCTCCTGCGCCTTCTTGCATGCTGCCGCGCCTACTTGGATGTTTCCGCGCCTGCTTGGACGCTTCCGCAACCGCTTGCATGCTTCCCCGCCTGCTTGGACGCTTCCGCGACTGCTTGGACGCTTCCGCGCCTGCTTGGACTCTTCTGCGTCTTCTTGCATGCTTCCGCGCCTGCTTGGACGCTTCCGCGCCTGCTTGGACTCTTCCGCGCCTTCTTGCATGCGTCCGCGCCTGCTTGGACGTTTCCGCGCCAGCTTGGACACTACCGCGCCTGCTTGGACGCTTCCGCGACTGCTTGGACGATTCCGCGCCTGGTTGGACGCTACCGCGCCTGCTTGGACGCTTCCGCGACTGCTTGGACGCTTCCGCGCCTGCTTGGACGCTACCGCGCCTGCTTGGACGCTTCCGCGCCTGGTTGGACGCTACCGCGCCTGCTTGGACGCTTGCGCGACTGCTTGGACGCTTCCGCCCCTGCTTGGACTCTTCTGCGCTTCTTGCATGCTTCCGCGCCTGCTTGCATGCTTCCCCGCCTGCTTGGACGCTTCCGCGCCTGCTTGGACTCTTCTGCGTCTTCTTGCATGCTTCCGCGCCTGCTTGGACGTTCCCGCGCCTGCTTGGACGCTACCGCGCCTGCTTGGACGCTTCCGTGACTGCTTGGACGTTTTCGCGCCTGCTTGGCCGCTTCCGCGACTGCTTGGACGCTTCCGCGCCTGCTTGGACCCTTCTGCGTCTTCTTGCATGCTTCCGCGCCTGCTTGGACGTTTCCGCGCCTGCTTGCACGCTACCGCGCCTGCTTGGACGCTTCCGCGACTGCTTGCATGCTTCCGCGCCTGCTTGGACGTTTCCGCGCCTGCTTGCACGCTTCCGCGCCTGCTTGGACTCTTCTGCGTGTTCTTGCATGCTTTCGCGCCTACTTGGACGTATCCGCGCCTGCTTGGACGCATCCGCGCCTGCTTGGACGCTTCCGCTCCTGCTTGGACGCTTCCGCGCCTGCTTGCACGGTTCCGCGCCTGCTTGGACGCTTCCGCGCCTGCTTGGACGCTACCGCGCCTGCTTGCACGGTTCCGCGCCTGCTTGGACGCTTCCGCTCCTGCTTGGCCGCTTCCGCGCCTGCTTGGACGCTTCCGCGCCTGCTTGGACGCTTCCGCGCCTGCTTGGACGCTTCCGCGACAGCTTGGACGCTTCCGCGCCTGCTTGGACTCTTCTGCGCCTTCTTGGACGCTTACGCGCCTGCTTGGACGCTTCCGCGCCTGTATGGTTGCTTCCGCGCCTGCTTGGACGCTACCGCGCCTGCTTGGACGCTTCCGCGAGTGCTTGGACGCTTCCGCGCCTGCTTGGACGCTTCCGCGCCTGCTTGGACGCTTCCGCGACAGCTTGGACGCTTCCGCGCCTGCTTGGACGCTACCGCGACTGCTTGGACGCTTCCGCGCCTGCTTGGACTCTTCTGCGCCTTCTTGGACGCTTCCGCGCCTGCTTGGACGCTTCCGCGACAGCTTGGACGCTTCCGCGCCTGCTTGGACTCTTCTGCGCCTTCTTGGACGCTTCCGCGCCTGCTTGGACGCTTCCGCGACAGCTTGGACGCTTCCGCGCCTGCTTGGACTCTTCTGCGCCTTCTTGGACGATTCCGCGCCTGCTTGCATGCTACCTCGCCTGCTTGGACGCTTCCGCCACTGCTTGCACGGTTCCGAGACTGCTTGGACGCTTCCGCGCCTGCTTGGACGCTACCGCGCCTGCTTGGACGCTTCCGCGCCTGCTTGGACGCTTCCGCTCCTGCTTGGACGCTTCCGCGCCTGCTTGCACGGTTCCGCGCCTGCTTGGACGCTTCCGCGCCTGCTTGGACGCTACCGCGCCTGCTTGCACGGTTCCGCGCCTGCTTGGACGCTTCCGCTCCTGCTTGGCCGCTTCCGCGCCTGCTTGGACGCTTCCGCGCCTGCTTGGACGCTTCCGCGCCTGCTTGGACGCTTCCGCGACAGCTTGGACGCTTCCGCGCCTGCTTGGACTCTTCTGCGCCTTCTTGGACGCTTCCGCGCCTGCTTGGACGCTTCCGCGACAGCTTGGACGCTTCCGCGCCTGCTTGGACTCTTCTGCGCCTTCTTGGACGATTCCGCGCCTGCTTGCATGCTACCTCGCCTGCTTGGACGCTTCCGCCACTGCTTGCACGGTTCCGAGACTGCTTGGACGCTTCCGCGCCTGCTTGGACGCTACCGCGCCTGCTTGGACGCTTCCGCGAGTGCTTGGACGCTTCCGCGCCTGCTTGGACGCTTCCACGCCTGCTTGGACTCTTCTGCGCCTGATTGGACGCTTCCGCGCCTGCTTGGACGCTTCCGCGACTGCTTGGACGCTTCCGCGCCTGTGTGTATACTTCCGCGCCTGCTTGGACGCTTCCGCGCCTGCTTGGACGCTACCGCGCCTGCTTGGACGCTTCCGCGACTGCTTGGACGCTTCCGCGCCAACTTGGACGCTTCCGAGCCTGCTTGGACGCTTACGCGCCTGCTTGGACGCTTCCGCGCCTGCTTGGACGCTTCCGCGACTGCTTGGACGCTTCCGCGCCTGTGTGTATGCTTCCGCGCCTGCTTGGACGCTTCCGCGCCTGCTTGGACTCTTCTGCGCCTTCTTACGTGCTTCCGCGCCTGCTTGCATGCTTCCGCGCCTGCTTGGACGCTTCCGCGCCTGCTTGGACTCTTCTACGCCTTCTTGCATGCTTCCGCGCCTTCTTGCATGCTTCCGCGCCTACTTGGACGTATCCGCGCCTGCTTGGACGCTTCCGCGCCTGCTTGGACGCTTCCGCGCCTGCTTGGACGCTTCCGCGCCTGCTTGCACGGTTGCGCGCCTGCTTGGACGCTTCCGCGCCTGCTTGGACGTTACCGCGCCTGCTTGCACGGTTCCGCGCCTGCTTGGACGCTTCCGCTCCTGCTTGGACGCTTCCGCGCCTGCTAGGGCGCTTCCGCGTTTTCTTGGACGCTTCCGCGCCTGCTTGGACGCTACCGCGCCTGCTTGGACGCTTCCGCGCCTGCTTGGGCGCATCCGCGTCTGCTTCGACTCTTCTGCGCCTTCTTGCATGCTTCCGCGCCTTCTTGCATGCTTCCGCGCCTACTTGGACGTATCCGCGCCTGCTTGGACGCTTCCGCGCCTGCTTGGACGCTTCCGCGCCTGCTTGCATGCTTCCGCGCCTTCTTGCATGCTTCCGCGCCTACTTGGACGTATCCGCGCCTGCTTGGACGCTTCCGCGCCTGCTTGGACGCTTCCGCGCCTGCTTGGACGCTTCCGCGCCTGCTTGCACGGTTCCGCGCCTGCTTGGACGCTTCCGCGCCTGCTTGGACGCTAATGCGCCTGCTTGCACGGTTCCGCGCCTGCTTGGACGCTTCCGCTCCTGCTTGGCCGCTTCCGCGCCTGCTTGGACGCTTCCGCGCCTGCTTGGGCGCTTCCGCGCCTGCTTGGGCGCTTCCGCGCCTGCTTGGACGCTTCCGCGCCTGCTTGGACGCTTCCGCGCCTGCTTGGGCGCTTCCGCGTTTTCTTGGACGCTTCCGCGCCTGCTTGGACGCTACCGCGCCTGCTTGGACGCTTCCGCGCCTGCTTGGGCGCATCCGCGTCTGCTTCGACTCTTCTGCGCCTTCTTGCATGCTTCCGCGCCTTCTTGCATGCTTCCGCGCCTACTTGGACGTATCCGCGCCTGCTTGGACGCTTCCGCGCCTGCTTGGACGCTTCCGCGCCTGCTTGCACGGTTCCGCGCCTGCTTGGGCGCTTCCGCGCCTGCTTGGACGCTACCGCGCCTGCTTGCACGGTTCCGCGCCTGCTTGGACGCTTCCGCTCCTGCTTGGACGCTTCCGCTCCTGCTTGGACGCTTCCGCGCCTGCTTGGGCGCTTCCGCGCCTGCTTGGGCGCTTCCGCGCCTGCTTGGACGCTTCCGCGCCTGCTTGGACGCTTCCGCGCCTGCTTGGGTGCTTCCGCGTTTTCTTGGACGCTTCCGCGCCTGCTTGGACGCTACCGCGCCTGCTTGGACGCTTCCGCGCCTGCTTGGACGCTTCCGCGCCTGCTTGGACGCTGCCGCGCCTGCTTGGACGCTTCCGCGCCTGCTTGGACGCTTCCGCGCCTGCTTGGACGCTTCCGCGCCTGCTTGGACGCTTCCGCGACTGTTTGGACGCTTCCGCGCCTGCTTGGATTCTTCCGCGCCTGCTTGGGCGCTTCCGCGTCTTCTTGGACGCTTCCGCGCCTGCTTGGACGCTACCGCGCCTGCTTGCACGGTTCCGCGCCTGCTTGGACGCTTCCGCGCCTGCTTGGGCGCATCCGCGTCTGCTTCGACTCTTCTGCGCCTTCTTGCATGCTTCCGCGCCTTCTTGCATGCTTCCGCGCCTACTTGGACGTATCCGCGCCTGCTTGGACGCTTCCGCGCCTGCTTGGACGCTTCCGCGCCTGCTTGCACGGTTCCGCGCCTGCTTGGACGCTTCCGCGCCTGCTTGGACGCTACCGCGCCTGCTTGCACGGTTCCGCGCCTGCTTGGACGCTTCCGCTCCTGCTTGGACGCTTCCGCTCCTGCTTGGACGCTTCCGCGCCTGCTTGGGCGCTTCCGCGCCTGCTTGGGCGCTTCCGCGCCTGCTTGGACGCTTCCGCGCCTGCTTGGACGCTTCCGCGCCTGCTTGGGTGCTTCCGCGTTTTCTTGGACGCTTCCGCGCCTGCTTGGACGCTACCGCGCCTGCTTGGACGCTTCCGCGCCTGCTTGGACGCTTCCGCGCCTGCTTGGACGCTGCCGCGCCTGCTTGGACGCTTCCGCGCCTGCTTGGACGCTTCCGCGCCTGCTTGGACGCTTCCGCGCCTGCTTGGACGCTTCCGCGACTGTTTGGACGCTTCCGCGCCTGCTTGGACTCTTCCGCGCCTGCTTGGGCGCTTCCGCGTCTTCTTGGACGCTTCCGCGCCTGCTTGGACGCTACCGCGCCTGCTTGCACGGTTCCGCGCCTGCTTGGACGCTTCCGCGCCTGCTTGGACGCTTCCGCGCCTGCTTGGACGCTTCCGCGACTGCTTGGACGCTTCCGCGCCTGCTTGGACGCTTCCGCGCCTGCTTGGACGCTTCCGCGCCTGCTTGGTCGCTTCCGCGCCTGCTTGGACGCTTCCGCGCCAGCTTGGACGCTTCCGCGCCTGCTTGGACGCTTCCGCGCCTGCTTGGACGCTTCCGCGCTTGCTTGGACGCTTCCGCGCCTGCTTGGTCGCTACCGCGCCTGCTTGGACGATTCCGCGACTGCTTGGACGCTTCCGCGCCTGCTTGGTCTCTTCTACGCCTTCTTGCATGCTTCCGTGCCTGCTTGGACGCTTCCGCGCCTGCTTGCATGCTTCCCCGCCTGCTTGGACGATTCCGCGCCTGCTTGGACTCTTCTGCGTCTTCTTGCATGCTTCCGCGCCTGCTTGGACGTTTCCGCGCCTGCTTGGACGCTACCGCGCCTGCTTGGAGGCTTCCGCGACTGCTTGGTCGCTACCGCGCCTGCTTGGACGCTTCCGCGACTGCTTGGACGCTTCCGCGCAGGCTTGGACTCTTCTGCGTCTTCTTGCATGCTTCCGCGCCTGCTTGGACGTTTCCGCGCCTGCTTTGACGCTACCGCGCCTGCTTGGACGCTTCCGCGACTGCTTGGACGCTACCGCGCCTGCTTGGACGCTACCGCGCCTGCATGGACGCTTCCGCGCCTGCTTGGACTTTTCTGCGCCTTCTTGCATGCTTCCGCGCCTGCTTGGACTCTTCTACGCCTTCTTGCATGCTTCCGCGCCTTCTTGCATGCTTCCGCGCCTACTTGGACGTATCCGCGCCTGCTTGGACGCTTCCGCGCCTGCTTGGACGCTTCCGCGACAGCTTGGACGCTTCCGCGCCTGCTTGGACTCTTCTGCGCCTTCTTGGACGCTTCCGCGCCTGCTTGCATGCTACCTCGCCTGCTTGGACGCTTCCGCCACTGCTTGCACGGTTCCGAGACTGCTTGGACGCTTCCGCGCCTGCTTGGACGCTACCGCGCCTGCTTGGACGCTTCCGCGAGTGCTTGGACGCTTCCGCGCCTGCTTGGACGCTTCCACGCCTGCTTGGACTCTTCTGCGCCTGATTGGACGCTTCCGCGCCTGCTTGGACGCTTCCGCGACTGCTTGGACGCTTCCGCGCCTGTGTGTATGCTTCCGCGCCTGCTTGGACGCTTCCGCGCCTGCTTGGACGCTACCGCGCCTGCTTGGACGCTTCCGCGACTGCTTGGACGCTTCCGCGCCTACTTGGACGCTTCCGAGCCTGCTTGGACGCTTACGCGCCTGCTTGGACGCTTCCGCGCCTGCTTGGACGCTTCCGCGACTGATTGGACGCTTCCGCGCCTGTGTGTATGCTTCCGCGCCTGCTTGGACTCTTCTGCGCCTTCTTACGTGCTTCCGCGCCTGCTTGCATGCTTCCGCGCCTGCTTGGACGCTTCCGCGCCTGCTTGCACGGTTCCGCGCCTGCTTGGACGCTTCCGCGCCTGCTTGGACGTTACCGCGCCTGCTTGCACGGTTCCGCGACTGCTTGGACGCTTCCGCTCCTGCTTGGACGCTTCCGCGCCTGCTTGGGCGCTTCCGCGTTTTCTTGGACGCTTCCGCGCCTGCTTGGACGCTACCGCGCCTGCTTGGACGCTTCCGCGCCTGCTTGGGCGCATCCGCGTCTGCTTCGACTCTTCTGCGCCTTCTTGCATGCTTCCGCGCCTTCTTGCATGCTTCCGCGCCTACTTGGACGCTTCCGCTCCTGCTTGGACGCTTCCGCGCCTGCTAGGGCGCTTCCGCGTTTTCTTGGACGCTTCCGCGCCTGCTTGGACGCTACCGCGCCTGCTTGGACGCTTCCGCGCCTGCTTGGGCGCATCCGCGTCTGCTTCGACTCTTCTGCGCCTTCTTGCATGCTTCCGCGCCTTCTTGCATGCTTCCGCGCCTACTTGGACGTATCCGCGCCTGCTTGGACGCTTCCGCGCCTGCTTGGACGCTTCCGCGCCTGCTTGCATGCTTCCGCGCCTTCTTGCATGCTTCCGCGCCTACTTGGACGTATCCGCGCCTGCTTGGACGCTTCCGCGCCTGCTTGGACGCTTCCGCGCCTGCTTGGACGCTTCCGCGCCTGCTTGCACGGTTCCGCGCCTGCTTGGACGCTTCCGCGCCTGCTTGGACGCTAATGCGCCTGCTTGCACGGTTCCGCGCCTGCTTGGACGCTTCCGCTCCTGCTTGGCCGCTTCCGCGCCTGCTTGGACGCTTCCGCGCCTGCTTGGGCGCTTCCGCGCCTGCTTGGGCGCTTCCGCGCCTGCTTGGACGCTTCCGCGCCTGCTTGGACGCTTCCGCGCCTGCTTGGGCGCTTCCGCGTTTTCTTGGACGCTTCCGCGCCTGCTTGGACGCTACCGCGCCTGCTTGGACGCTTCCGCGCCTGCTTGGGCGCATCCGCGTCTGCTTCGACTCTTCTGCGCCTTCTTGCATGCTTCCGCGCCTTCTTGCATGCTTCCGCGCCTACTTGGACGTATCCGCGCCTGCTTGGACGCTTCCGCGCCTGCTTGGACGCTTCCGCGCCTGCTTGCACGGTTCCGCGCCTGCTTGGACGCTTCCGCGCCTGCTTGGACGCTACCGCGCCTGCTTGCACGGTTCCGCGCCTGCTTGGACGCTTCCGCTCCTGCTTGGACGCTTCCGCTCCTGCTTGGACGCTTCCGCGCCTGCTTGGGCGCTTCCGCGCCTGCTTGGGCGCTTCCGCGCCTGCTTGGACGCTTCCGCGCCTGCTTGGACGCTTCCGCGCCTGCTTGGGTGCTTCCGCGTTTTCTTGGACGCTTCCGCGCCTGCTTGGACGCTACCGCGCCTGCTTGGACGCTTCCGCGCCTGCTTGGACGCTTCCGCGCCTGCTTGGACGCTGCCGCGCCTGCTTGGACGCTTCCGCGCCTGCTTGGACGCTTCCGCGCCTGCTTGGACGCTTCCGCGCCTGCTTGGACGCTTCCGCGACTGTTTGGACGCTTCCGCGCCTGCTTGGACTCTTCCGCGCCTGCTTGGGCGCTTCCGCGTCTTCTTGGACGCTTCCGCGCCTGCTTGGACGCTACCGCGCCTGCTTGCACGGTTCCGCGCCTGCTTGGACGCTTCCGCGCCTGCTTGGACGCTTCCGCGCCTGCTTGGACGCTTCCGCGACTGCTTGGACGCTTCCGCGCCTGCTTGGACGCTTCCGCGCCTGCTTGGACGCTTCCGCGCCTGCTTGGTCGCTTCCGCGCCTGCTTGGACGCTTCCGCGCCAGCTTGGACGCTTCCGCGCCTGCTTGGACGCTTCCGCGCCTGCTTGGACGCTTCCGCGCTTGCTTGGACGCTTCCGCGCCTGCTTGGTCGCTACCGCGCCTGCTTGGACGATTCCGCGACTGCTTGGACGCTTCCGCGCCTGCTTGGTCTCTTCTACGCCTTCTTGCATGCTTCCGTGCCTGCTTGGACGCTTCCGCGCCTGCTTGCATGCTTCCCCGCCTGCTTGGACGATACCGCGCCTGCTTGGACTCTTCTGCGTCTTCTTGCATGCTTCCGCGCCTGCTTGGACGTTTCCGCGCCTGCTTGGACGCTACCGCGCCTGCTTGGAGGCTTCCGCGCCTGTGTGTATGCTTCCGCGCCTGCTTGGACTCTTCTGCGCCTTCTTACGTGCTTCCGCGCCTGCTTGCATGCTTCCGCGCCTGCTTGGACGCTTCCGCGCCTGCTTGCACGGTTCCGCGCCTGCTTGGACGCTTCCGCGCCTGCTTGGACGCTTCCGCGCCTGCTTGGACGCTTCCGCGACTGCTTGGACGCTTCCGCGCCTGTGTGTATGCTTCCGCGCCTGCTTGGACGCTTCCGCGCCTGCTTGGACGCTACCGCGCCTGCTTGGACGCTTCCGCGACTGCTTGGACGCTTCCGCGCCTACTTGGACGCTTCCGAGCCTGCTTGGACGCTTCCGCGACTGCTTGGACGCTTCCGCGCCTGTGTGTATGCTTCCGCGCCTGCTTGGACGCTTCCGCGCCTGCTTGGACGCTTCCGCGACTGCTTGGACGCTTCCGCGCCTGTGTGTATGCTTCCGCGCCTGCTTGGACGCTTCCGCGCCTGCTTGGACGCTTCCGCGACTGCTTGGACGCTTCCGCGCCTACTTGGACGCTTCCGAGCCTGCTTGGACGCTTACGCGCCTGCTTGGACGCTTCCGCGCCTGCTTGGACGCTTCCGCGACTGCTTGGACGCTTCCGCGCCTGTGTGTATGCTTCCGCGCCTGCTTGGACTCTTCTGCGCCTTCTTACGTGCTTCCGCGCCTGCTTGCATGCTTCCGCGCCTGCTTGGACGCTTCCGCGCCTGCTTGCACGGTTCCGCGCCTGCTTGGACGCTTCCGCGCCTGCTTGGACGTTACCGCGCCTGCTTGCACGGTTCCGCGACTGCTTGGACGCTTCCGCTCCTGCTTGGACGCTTCCGCGCCTGCTTGGGCGCTTCCGCGTTTTCTTGGACGCTTCCGCGCCTGCTTGGACGCTACCGCGCCTGCTTGGACGCTTCCGCGCCTGCTTGGGCGCATCCGCGTCTGCTTCGACTCTTCTGCGCCTTCTTGCATGCTTCCGCGCCTTCTTGCATGCTTCCGCGCCTGCTTGGACGCTTCCGCGCCTGCTTGGACGCTTCCGCGACTGTTTGGACGCTTCCGCGCCTGCTTGGACTCTTCCGCGCCTGCTTGGGCGCTTCCGCGTCTTCTTGGACGCTTCCGCGCCTGCTTGGACGCTACCGCGCCTGCTTGCACGGTTCCGCGCCTGCTTGGACGCTTCCGCGCCTGCTTGGACGCTTCCGCGCCTGCTTGGACGCTTCCGCGACTGCTTGGACGCTTCCGCGCCTGCTTGGACGCTTCCGCGCCTGCTTGGACGCTTCCGCGCCTGCTTGGTCGCTTCCGCGCCTGCTTGGACGCTTCCGCGCCAGCTTGGACGCTTCCGCGCCTGCTTGGACGCTTCCGCGCCTGCTTGGACGCTTCCGCGCTTGCTTGGACGCTTCCGCGCCTGCTTGGTCGCTACCGCGCCTGCTTGGACGATTCCGCGACTGCTTGGACGCTTCCGCGCCTGCTTGGTCTCTTCTACGCCTTCTTGCATGCTTCCGTGCCTGCTTGGACGCTTCCGCGCCTGCTTGCATGCTTCCCCGCCTGCTTGGACGATTCCGCGCCTGCTTGGACTCTTCTGCGTCTTCTTGCATGCTTCCGCGCCTGCTTGGACGTTTCCGCGCCTGCTTGGACGCTACCGCGCCTGCTTGGAGGCTTCCGCGACTGCTTGGTCGCTACCGCGCCTGCTTGGACGCTTCCGCGACTGCTTGGACGCTTCCGCGCAGGCTTGGACTCTTCTGCGTCTTCTTGCATGCTTCCGCGCCTGCTTGGACGTTTCCGCGCCTGCTTTGACGCTACCGCGCCTGCTTGGACGCTTCCGCGACTGCTTGGACGCTACCGCGCCTGCTTGGACGCTACCGCGCCTGCATGGACGCTTCCGCGCCTGCTTGGACTTTTCTGCGCCTTCTTGCATGCTTCCGCGCCTGCTTGGACTCTTCTACGCCTTCTTGCATGGTTCCGCGCCTTCTTGCATGCTTCCGCGCCTACTTGGACGTATCCGCGCCTGCTTGGACGCTTCCGCGCCTGCTTGGACGCTTCCGCGACAGCTTGGACGCTTCCGCGCCTGCTTGGACTCTTCTGCGCCTTCTTGGACGCTTCCGCGCCTGCTTGCATGCTACCTCGCCTGCTTGGACGCTTCCGCCACTGCTTGCACGGTTCCGAGACTGCTTGGACGCTTCCGCGCCTGCTTGGACGCTACCGCGCCTGCTTGGACGCTTCCGCGAGTGCTTGGACGCTTCCGCGCCTGCTTGGACGCTTCCACGCCTGCTTGGACTCTTCTGCGCCTGATTGGACGCTTCCGCGCCTGCTTGGACGCTTCCGCGACTGCTTGGACGCTTCCGCGCCTGTGTGTATGCTTCCGCGCCTGCTTGGACGCTTCCGCGCCTGCTTGGACGCTACCGCGCCTGCTTGGACGCTTCCGCGACTGCTTGGACGCTTCCGCGCCTACTTGGACGCTTCCGAGCCTGCTTGGACGCTTACGCGCCTGCTTGGACGCTTCCGCGCCTGCTTGGACGCTTCCGCGACTGCTTGGACGCTTCCGCGCCTGTGTGTATGCTTCCGCGCCTGCTTGGACTCTTCTGCGCCTTCTTACGTGCTTCCGCGCCTGCTTGCATGCTTCCGCGCCTGCTTGGACGCTTCCGCGCCTGCTTGCACGGTTCCGCGCCTGCTTGGACGCTTCCGCGCCTGCTTGGACGTTACCGCGCCTGCTTGCACGGTTCCGCGACTGCTTGGACGCTTCCGCTCCTGCTTGGACGCTTCCGCGCCTGCTTGGGCGCTTCCGCGTTTTCTTGGACGCTTCCGCGCCTGCTTGGACGCTACCGCGCCTGCTTGGACGCTTCCGCGCCTGCTTGGGCGCATCCGCGTCTGCTTCGACTCTTCTGCGCCTTCTTGCATGCTTCCGCGCCTTCTTGCATGCTTCCGCGCCTACTTGGACGTATCCGCGCCTGCTTGGACGCTTCCGCGCCTGCTTGGACGCTTCCGCGCCTGCTTGCACGGTTCCGCTCCTGCTTGGACGCTTCCGCTCCTGCTTGGACGCTTCCGCGCCTGCTTGGGCGCTTCCGCGCCTGCTTGGGCGCTTCCGCGCCTGCTTGGACGCTTCCGCGCCTGCTTGGACGCTTCCGCGCCTGCTTGGGTGCTTCCGCGTTTTCTTGGACGCTTCCGCGCCTGCTTGGACGCTACCGCGCCTGCTTGGACGCTTCCGCGCCTGCTTGGACGCTTCCGCGCCTGCTTGGACGCTGCCGCGCCTGCTTGGACGCTTCCGCGCCTGCTTGGACGCTTCCGCGCCTGCTTGGACGCTTCCGCGCCTGCTTGGACGCTTCCGCGACTGTTTGGACGCTTCCGCGCCTGCTTGGACTCTTCCGCGCCTGCTTGGGCGCTTCCGCGTCTTCTTGGACGCTTCCGCGCCTGCTTGGACGCTACCGCGCCTGCTTGCACGGTTCCGCGCCTGCTTGGACGCTTCCGCGCCTGCTTGGACGCTTCCGCGCCTGCTTGGACGCTTCCGCGACTGCTTGGACGCTTCCGCGCCTGCTTGGACGCTTCCGCGCCTGCTTGGACGCTTCCGCGCCTGCTTGGTCGCTTCCGCGCCTGCTTGGACGCTTCCGCGCCAGCTTGGACGCTTCCGCGCCTGCTTGGACGCTTCCGCGCCTGCTTGGACGCTTCCGCGCTTGCTTGGACGCTTCCGCGCCTGCTTGGTCGCTACCGCGCCTGCTTGGACGATTCCGCGACTGCTTGGACGCTTCCGCGCCTGCTTGGTCTCTTCTACGCCTTCTTGCATGCTTCCGTGCCTGCTTGGACGCTTCCGCGCCTGCTTGCATGCTTCCCCGCCTGCTTGGACGATTCCGCGCCTGCTTGGACTCTTCTGCGTCTTCTTGCATGCTTCCGCGCCTGCTTGGACGTTTCCGCGCCTGCTTGGACGCTACCGCGCCTGCTTGGAGGCTTCCGCGACTGCTTGGTCGCTACCGCGCCTGCTTGGACGCTTCCGCGACTGCTTGGACGCTTCCGCGCAGGCTTGGACTCTTCTGCGTCTTCTTGCATGCTTCCGCGCCTGCTTGGACGTTTCCGCGCCTGCTTTGACGCTACCGCGCCTGCTTGGACGCTTCCGCGACTGCTTGGACGCTACCGCGCCTGCTTGGACGCTACCGCGCCTGCATGGACGCTTCCGCGCCTGCTTGGACTTTTCTGCGCCTTCTTGCATGCTTCCGCGCCTGCTTGGACTCTTCTACGCCTTCTTGCATGCTTCCGCGCCTTCTTGCATGCTTCCGCGCCTACTTGGACGTATCCGCGCCTGCTTGGACGCTTCCGCGCCTGCTTGGACGCTTCCGCGACAGCTTGGACGCTTCCGCGCCTGCTTGGACTCTTCTGCGCCTTCTTGGACGCTTCCGCGCCTGCTTGCATGCTACCTCGCCTGCTTGGACGCTTCCGCCACTGCTTGCACGGTTCCGAGACTGCTTGGACGCTTCCGCGCCTGCTTGGACGCTACCGCGCCTGCTTGGACGCTTCCGCGAGTGCTTGGACGCTTCCGCGCCTGCTTGGACGCTTCCACGCCTGCTTGGACTCTTCTGCGCCTGATTGGACGCTTCCGCGCCTGCTTGGACGCTTCCGCGACTGCTTGGACGCTTCCGCGCCTGTGTGTATGCTTCCGCGCCTGCTTGGACGCTTCCGCGCCTGCTTGGACGCTACCGCGCCTGCTTGGACGCTTCCGCGACTGCTTGGACGCTTCCGCGCCTACTTGGACGCTTCCGAGCCTGCTTGGACGCTTACGCGCCTGCTTGGACGCTTCCGCGCCTGCTTGGACGCTTCCGCGACTGCTTGGAAGCTTCCGCGCCTGTGTGTATGCTTCCGCGCCTGCTTGGACTCTTCTGCGCCTTCTTACGTGCTTCCGCGCCTGCTTGCATGCTTCCGCGCCTGCTTGGACGCTTCCGCGCCTGCTTGCACGGTTCCGCGCCTGCTTGGACGCTTCCGCGCCTGCTTGGACGTTACCGCGCCTGCTTGCACGGTTCCGCGACTGCTTGGACGCTTCCGCTCCTGCTTGGACGCTTCCGCGCCTGCTTGGGCGCTTCCGCGTTTTCTTGGACGCTTCCGCGCCTGCTTGGACGCTACCGCGCCTGCTTGGACGTATCCGCGCCTGCTTGGACGCTTCCGCGCCTGCTTGGACGCTTCCGCGCCTGCTTGCACGGTTCCGCGCCTGCTTGGACGCTTCCGCGCCTGCTTGGACGCTACCGCGCCTGCTTGCACGGTTCCGCGCCTGCTTGGACTCTTCTACGCCTTCTTGCATGCTTCCGCGCCTTCTTGCATGCTTCCGCGCCTACTTGGACGTATCCGCGCCTGCTTGGACGCTTCCGCGCCTGCTTGGACGCTTCCGCGCCTGCTTGGACGCTTCCGCGCCTGCTTGCACGGTTCCGCGCCTGCTTGGACGCTTCCGCGCCTGCTTGGACGCTAATGCGCCTGCTTGCACGGTTCCGCGCCTGCTTGGACGCTTCCGCTCCTGCTTGGCCGCTTCCGCGCCTGCTTGCACGGTTCCGCGCCTGCTTGGACGCTTCCGCGCCTGCTTGGACGCTAATGCGCCTGCTTGCACGGTTCCGCGCCTGCTTGGACGCTTCCGCGCCTGCTTGGGCGCTTCCGCGTTTTCTTGGACGCTTCCGCGCCTGCTTGGACGCTACCGCGCCTGCTTGGACGCTTCCGCGCCTGCTTGGGCGCATCCGCGTCTGCTTCGACTCTTCTGCGCCTTCTTGCATGCTTCCGCGCCTTCTTGCATGCTTCCGCGCCTACTTGGACGTATCCGCGCCTGCTTGGACGCTTCCGCGCCTGCTTGGACGCTTCCGCGCCTGCTTGCACGGTTCCGCGCCTGCTTGGACGCTTCCGCGCCTGCTTGGACGCTACCGCGCCTGCTTGCACGGTTCCGCGCCTGCTTGGACGCTTCCGCTCCTGCTTGGACGCTTCCGCTCCTGCTTGGACGCTTCCGCGCCTGCTTGGGCGCTTCCGCGCCTGCTTGGGCGCTTCCGCGCCTGCTTGGACGCTTCCGCGCCTGCTTGGACGCTTCCGCGACAGCTTGGACGCTTCCGCGCCTGCTTGGACTCTTCTGCGCCTTCTTGGACGCTTCCGCGCCTGCTTGCATGCTACCTCGCCTGCTTGGACGCTTCCGCCACTGCTTGCACGGTTCCGAGACTGCTTGGACGCTTCCGCGCCTGCTTGGACGCTACCGCGCCTGCTTGGACGCTTCCGCGAGTGCTTGGACGCTTCCGCGCCTGCTTGGACGCTTCCACGCCTGCTTGGACTCTTCTGCGCCTGATTGGACGCTTCCGCGCCTGCTTGGACGCTTCCGCGACTGCTTGGACGCTTCCGCGCCTGTGTGTATGCTTCCGCGCCTGCTTGGACGCTTCCGCGCCTGCTTGGACGCTACCGCGCCTGCTTGGACGCTTCCGCGACTGCTTGGACGCTTCCGCGCCTACTTGGACGCTTCCGAGCCTGCTTGGACGCTTACGCGCCTGCTTGGACGCTTCCGCGCCTGCTTGGACGCTTCCGCGACTGCTTGGAAGCTTCCGCGCCTGTGTGTATGCTTCCGCGCCTGCTTGGACTCTTCTGCGCCTTCTTACGTGCTTCCGCGCCTGCTTGCATGCTTCCGCGCCTGCTTGGACGCTTCCGCGCCTGCTTGCACGGTTCCGCGCCTGCTTGGACGCTTCCGCGCCTGCTTGGGCGTTACCGCGCCTGCTTGCACGGTTCCGCGACTGCTTGGACGCTTCCGCTCCTGCTTGGACGCTTCCGCGCCTGCTTGGGCGCTTCCGCGTTTTCTTGGACGCTTCCGCGCCTGCTTGGACGCTACCGCGCCTGCTTGGACGCTTCCGCGCCTGCTTGGGCGCATCCGCGTCTGCTTCGACTCTTCTGCGCCTTCTTGCATGCTTCCGCGCCTTCTTGCATGCTTCCGCGCCTACTTGGACGTATCCGCGCCTGCTTGGACGCTTCCGCGCCTGCTTGGACGCTTCCGCGCCTGCTTGCACGGTTCCGCGCCTACTTGGACGCTTCCGCGCCTGCTTGGACGCTACCGCGCCTGCTTGCACGGTTCCGCGCCTGCTTGGACTCTTCTACGCCTTCTTGCATGCTTCCGCGCCTTCTTGCATGCTTCCGCGCCTACTTGGACGTATCCGCGCCTGCTTGGACGCTTCCGCGCCTGCTTGGACGCTTCCGCGCCTGCTTGGACGCTTCCGCGCCTGCTTGCACGGTTCCGCGCCTGCTTGGACGCTTCCGCGCCTGCTTGGACGCTAATGCGCCTGCTTGCACGGTTCCGCGCCTGCTTGGACGCTTCCGCTCCTGCTTGGCCGCTTCCGCGCCTGCTTGCACGGTTCCGCGCCTGCTTGGACGCTTCCGCGCCTGCTTGGACGCTAATGCGCCTGCTTGCACGGTTCCGCGCCTGCTTGGACGCTTCCGCGCCTGCTTGGGCGCTTCCGCGTTTTCTTGGACGCTTCCGCGCCTGCTTGGACGCTACCGCGCCTGCTTGGACGCTTCCGCGCCTGCTTGGGCGCATCCGCGTCTGCTTCGACTCTTCTGCGCCTTCTTGCATGCTTCCGCGCCTTCTTGCATGCTTCCGCGCCTACTTGGACGTATCCGCGCCTGCTTGGACGCTTCCGCGCCTGATGGACGCTTCCGCGCCTGCTTGCACGGTTCCGCGCCTGCTTGGACGCTTCCGCGCCTGCTTGGACGCTACCGCGCCTGCTTGCACGGTTCCGCGCCTGCTTGGACGCTTCCGCTCCTGCTTGGACGCTTCCGCGCCTGCTTGGACGCTTCCGCGCCTGCTTGGGCGCTTCCGCGCCTGCTTGGGCGCTTCCGCGCCTGCTTGGACGCTTCCGCGCCTGCTTGGACGCTTCCGCGCCTGCTTGGACGCTTCCGCGCCTGCTTGGGTGCTTCCGCGTTTTCTTGGACGCTTCCGCGCCTGCTTGGACGCTTCCGCGACAGCTTGGACGCTTCCGCGCCTGCTTGGACTCTTCTGCGCCTTCTTGGACGCTTACGCGCCTGCTTGGACGCTTCCGCGCCTGTATGGATGCTTCCGCGCCTGCTTGGACGCTACCGCGCCTGCTTGGACGCTTCCGCGAGTGCTTGGACGCTTCCGCGCCTGCTTGGACGCTTCGGCGACTGCTTGGACGCTTCCGCGCCTACTTGGACGCTTACGAGCCTGCTTGGACGCTTACGCGCCTGCTCGGACGCTTCCGCGCCTGCTTGGGCGCTTCTGCGACTGCTTGGACGCTTCCGCGCCTGTGTGTATGCTTCCGCGCCTGCTTGGACGTTTCCGCGCCTGCTTGGACGCTTCCGCGCCTGCTTGGACGCTTCCGCGACAGCTTGGACGCTTCCGCGCCTGCTTGGACACTTCCGCGTCTGCTTGGACTCTTCTGCGCCTTCTTGCATGCTTCCGCGCCTACTTGGACGTTTCCGCGCCTGCTTGGACGCTTCCGCGCCTGCTTGCATGCTTCCGCGCCTGCTTGGACGCTTCCACGCCTGCTTGGACTCTTCTGCGCCTTCTTGCATAATTCCGCGCCTACTTGGGCGCTTACGCTCCTGCTTGGACGCTTCCGCGCCTGCTTGGACGCTTCGGCGACTGCTTGGACGGTTCCGCGCCTACTTGGACGCTTATGAGCCTGCTTGGACGCTTACGCGCCTGCTTGGACGCTTCCGCGCCTGCTTGGACGCTTCCGCGACTGCTTGGACGCTTCCGCGCCTGTGTGTATGCTTCCGCGCCTGCTTGGACGCTTCCGCGCCTGCTTGGACGCTTCCGAGCCTGCTTGGAAGCTTTCGCGCCTGCTTGGACGCTTCCGCGCCTGCTTGGACGTTACCGCGCCTGCTTGTACGCTTCCGCTCCTGCTTGGCCGCTTCCGCGCCTGCTTGGACGCTTCCGCGCCTGCTTGGGCGCTTCCGCGCCTGCTTGGGCGCTTCCGCGCCTGCTTGGACGCTTCCGCGCCTGCTTGGACGCTTCCGCGCCTGCTTGGGCGCTTCCGCGTTTTCTTGGACGCTTCCGCGCCTGCTTGGACGCTACCGCGCCTGCTTGGACGCTTCCGCGCCTGCTTGGGCGCATCCGCGTCTGCTTCGACTCTTCTGCGCCTTCTTGCATGCTTCCGCGCCTTCTTGCATGCTTCCGCGCCTGCTTGGACGCTTCCGCGACAGCTTGGACGCTTCCGCGCCTGCTTGGACTCTTCTGCGCCTTCTTGGACGCTTCCGCGCCTGCTTGCATGCTACCTCGCCTGCTTGGACGCTTCCGCGCCTGTATGGATGCTTCCGCGCCTGCTTGGACGCTACCGCGCCTGCTTGGACGCTTCCGCGAGTGCTTGGACGCTTCCGCGCCTGCTTGGACGCTTCGGCGACTGCTTGGACGCTTCCGCGCCTACTTGGACGCTTCCGCGCCTGCTTGGACACTTCCGCGTCTGCTTGGACTCTTCTGCGCCTTCTTGCATGCTTCCGCGCCTTCTTGCATGCTTCCGCGCCTACTTGGACGTTTCCGCGCCTGCTTGGACGCTTCCGCTCCTGCTTGGACGCTTCCGCGCCTGCTTGGACGCTTCCGCGACAGCTTGGACGCTTCCGCGCCTGCTTGGACTCTTCTGCGCCTTCTTGGACGCTTCCGCGCCTGCTTGGACGCTTCCGCGACAGCTTGGACGCTTCCGCGCCTGCTTGGACTCTTCTGCGCCTTCTTGGACGCTTACGCGCCTGCTTGGACGCTTCCGCGCCTGTATGGATGCTTCCGCGCCTGCTTGGACGCTACCGCGCCTGCTTGGACGCTTCCGCGAGTGCTTGGACGCTTCCGCGCCTGCTTGGACGCTTCGGCGAGTGCTTGGACGCTTCCGCGCCTGCTTGGACGCTTCGGCGACTGCTTGGACGCTTCCGCGCCTACTTGGACGCTTCCGAGCCTGCTTGGACGCTTACGCGCCTGCTTGGACGCTTCCGTGCCTGCTTGGACGCTTCCGCGACTGCTTGGACGCTTCCGCGCCTGTGTGTATGCTTCCGCGCCTGCTTGGACGCTTCCGCGCCTGCTTGGACTCTTCTGCGCCTTCTTACGTGCTTCCGCGCCTGCTTGCATGCTTCCGCGCCTGCTTGGACGCTTCCGCGCCTGCTTGCACGCTTCCGCGCCTGCTTGGACGCTTCCGCGCCTGCTTGGACGCTTACGCGCCTCCTTGGACGCTTCCGCGCCTGTATGGATGCTTCCGCGCCTGCTTGGACGCTACCGCGCCTGCTTGGACGCTTCCGCGACTGCTTGGACGCTTCCGCGCCTGTGTGTATACTTCCGCGCCTGCTTGGACGCTTCCGCGCCGGCTTGGACGCTACCGCGCCTGCTTGGAAGCTTCCACTCCTGCTTGGACGCTTCCGCGACTGCTTGGACGCTTCCGCGACTGCTTGGACGCTTCCGCGAGTGCTTGGACGGTTCCGCGCCTGCTTGGACGCTTCCATGCGTGCTTGGACGCTTCCGCGCCTGCTTGGACACTTCCGCGTCTGCTTGGACTCTTCTGCGCCTTCTTGCATGCTTCCGCGACAGCTTGGACGCTTCCGCGCCTGCTTGGACTCTTCTGCGCCTTCTTGGACGCTTACGCGCCTGCTTGGACGCTTCCGCGCCTGCTTGGACGCTACCGCGACTGCTTGGACGCTTCCGCGCCTGCTTGGACTCTTCTGCGCCTTCTTGGACGCTTCCGCGCCTGCTTGGACGCTTCCGCGACAGCTTGGACGCTTCCGCGCCTGCTTGGACTCTTCTGCGCCTTCTTGGACGCTTACGCGCCTGCTTGGACGCTTCCGCGCCTGTATGGATGCTTCCGCGCCTGCTTGCACGCTTCCGCCCCTGCTTGGACACTTCCGCGTCTGCTTGGACTCTTCTGCGCCTTCTTGCATGCTTCCGCGCCTTCTTGCATGCTTCCGCGCCTACTTGGACGTTTCCGCGCCTGCTTGGACGCTTCCGCGCCTGCTTGCATGCTTCCTCGCCTGCTTGGACGCTTCCGCCACTGCTTGCACGGTTCCGAGCCTGCTTGGACGCTTCCGCGCCGGCTTGGACGCTACCGCGCCTGCTTGGACGCTTCCACTCCTGCTTGGACGCTTCCGCGACTGCTTGGACGCTTCCGCGACTGCTTGGTCGCTTCCGCGCCTGCCTGGACGCTTCCGCGCCAGCTTGCATGCTTCCGCGCCTGCTTGGACGCTTCCGCGCCTGCTTGGACTCTTCTGCGCCTCCTTGCATGCTGCCGCGCCTACTTGGAAGTTTCCGCGCCTGCTTCGACGCTTCCGCGCCTCCATGGACGCTTCCGCGCCTGCTTGGACTTTTCTGCGCCTTCTTGCATGCTTCCGCCCCTTCTTGAACGCTTCCGTGCCTACTTGCACGGTTCTGCGCCTGCTTGGACTCTTCCGCACCTGCTTGTACTCTTCCACGCCTGCTTGGACGCTTCCGCGCCTAATTGGACGCTACCCCGCCTGCTTGGTCGCTTCCGCGCCTGCTTGCACGCTTCCGCGCCTGCTTGGACGCTTCCGCGCCTGGTTGGACGCTACCGCGACTGCTTGGTCGCTTTCGCGCCTGCCTGGACGCTTCCGCGCCTGCTTGCATGCTTCCGCGACTGCTTGGACGCTTCCGCGACTTCTTGGACGATTCCGCGCCTGGTTGGACGCTACCGCGCCTGCTTGGACGCTTCCGCGACTGCTTGGACGCTTCCGCGCCTGCTTGGACGCTACCGCGCCTGCTTGGACGCTTCCGCGCCTGGTTGGACGCTACCGCGCCTGCTTGGACGCTTCCGCGACTGCTTGGACGCTTCCGCCCCTGCTTGGACTCTTCTGCGCCTTCTTGCATGCTTCCGCGCCTGCTTGCATGCTTCCCCGCCTGCTTGGACGCTTCCGCGCCTGGTTGGACGCTACCGCGCCTGCTTGGCCGCTTCCGCGACTGCTTGGACGCTTCCGCGCCTGCTTGGACCCTTCTGCGTCTTCTTGCATGCTTCCGCGCCTGCTTGGACGTTTCCGCGCCTGCTTGCACGCTACCGCGCCTGCTTGGACGCTTCCGCGACTGCTTGCATGCTTCCGCGCCTGCTTGGACGTTTCCGCGCCTGCTTGCACGCTTCCGCGCCTGCTTGGACTCTTCTGCGTGTTCTTGCATGCTTCCGCGCCTGCTTGGACGTTTCCGCTCCTGCTTGGACGCTTCCGTGACTGCTTGGACGCTTCCGCGACTGCTTGGACGCTTCCGCGCCTGCTTGGACGCTTCCGCGCCTGCTTGCATGCTTCCGCGCCTGCTTGGACGCTTCCGCCCCTGCTTGGACTCTTCTGCGCCTTCTTGCATGCTTCCGCGCCTGCTTGCATGCTTCCCCGCCTGCTTGGACGCTTCCGCGCCTGCTTGGACTCTTCTGCGTCTTCTTGCATGCTTCCGCGCCTGCTTGGACGTTCCCGCGCCTGCTTGGACGCTACCGCGCCTGCTTGGACGCTTCCGTGACTGCTTGGACGTTTTTGCGCCTGCTTGGCCGCTTCCGCGACTGCTTGGACGCTTCCGCGCCTGCTTGGACCCTTCTGCGTCTTCTTGCATGCTTCCGCGCCTGCTTGGACGTTTCCGCGCCTGCTTGCACGCTACCGCGCCTGCTTGGACGCTTCCGCGACTGCTTGCATGCTTCCGCGCCTGCTTGGACGTTTCCGCGCCTGCTTGCACGCTTCCGCGCCTGCTTGGACGTTTCCGCGCCTGCTTGCACGCTTCCGCGCCTGCTTGGACGCTTCCGCGACTGCTTGGACGCTACCGCGCCTGCTTGGACGCTGCCGCGACTGCTTGGACACTACCGCGACTGCTTGGACGCTTCCGCGCCTGGTTGGTCGCTACCGCGCCTGCTTGGACTTTCCGCGCCTGCTTGGACGCTTACGCGCCTGCTTGGACGCTTCCGCGCCTGCTTGGACGCTTCCGCGACTGCTTGGACGCTTCTGCGCCTGTGTGTATGCTTCCGCGCCTGCTTGGACGCTTCCGCGCCTGCTTGGACTCTTCTGCGCCTTCTTACGTGCTTCCGCGCCTGCTTGCATGCTTCCGCGCCTGCTTGGACGCTTCCGCGCCTGTATGGATGCTTCCGCGCCTGCTTGCACGCTTCCGCGCCTGCTTGGACGCTTCCGCGCGTGCTTGGACGCTACCGCGCCTGCTTGGACGCTTCCACTCCTGCTTGGACGCTTCCGCGCCTGCTTGGACGCTTCCGCGCCTGCTTGGACGCTTCCGCGACAGCTTGGACGCTTCCGCGCCTGCTTGGACTCTTCTGCGCCTTCTTGGACGCTTCCGCGCCTGCTTGGACGCTTCCGCGACAGCTTGGACGCTTCCGCGCCTGCTTGGACTCTTCTGCGCCTTCTTGGACGCTTACGCGCCTGCTTGGACGCTTCCGCGCCTGTATGGATGCTTCCGCGCCTGCTTGGACGCTACCGCGCCTGCTTGGACGCTTCCGCGAGTGCTTGGACGCTTCCGCGCCTGCTTGGACGCTTCGGCGACTGCTTGGACGCTTCCGCGCCTACTTGGACGCTTCCGCGCCTGCTTGGACACTTCCGCGTCTGCTTGGACTCTTCTGCGCCTTCTTGCATGCTTCCGCGCCTTCTTGCATGCTTCCGCGCCTACTTGGACGTTTCCGCGCCTGCTTGGACGCTTCCGCGCCTGCTTGCATGCTTCCGCGCCTGCTTGGACGCTTCCACGCCTGCTTGGACTCTTCTGCGCCTTCTTGCATAATTCCGCGCCTACTTGGGCGCTTACGCTCCTGCTTGGACGCTTCCGCGCCTGCTTGGACGCTTCGGCGACTGCTTGGACGGTTCCGCGCCTACTTGGACGCTTATGAGCCTGCTTGGACGCTTACGCGCCTGCTTGGACGCTTCCGCGCCTGCTTGGACGCTTCCGCGACTGCTTGGACGCTTCCGCGCCTGTGTGTATGCTTCCGCGCCTGCTTGGACGCTTCCGCGCCTGCTTGGACGCTTCCGAGCCTGCTTGGAAGCTTTCGCGCCTGCTTGGACGCTTCCGCGCCTGCTTGGACGTTACCGCGCCTGCTTGTACGCTTCCGCTCCTGCTTGGCCGCTTCCGCGCCTGCTTGGACGCTTCCGCGCCTGCTTGGGCGCTTCCGCGCCTGCTTGGGCGCTTCCGCGCCTGCTTGGACGCTTCCGCGCCTGCTTGGACGCTTCCGCGCCTGCTTGGGCGCTTCCGCGTTTTCTTGGACGCTTCCGCTCCTGCTTGGACGCTACCGCGCCTGCTTGGACGCTTCCGCGCCTGCTTGGGCGCATCCGCGTCTGCTTCGACTCTTCTGCGCCTTCTTGCATGCTTCCGCGCCTTCTTGCATGCTTCCGCGCCTACTTGGACGTATCCGCGCCTGCTTGGACGCTTCCGCGCCTGATGGACGCTTCCGCGCCTGCTTGCACGGTTCCGCGCCTGCTTGGACGCTTCCGCGCCTGCTTGGACGCTACCGCGCCTGCTTGCACGGTTCCGCGCCTGCTTGGACGCTTCCGCTCCTGCTTGGACGCTTCCGCGCCTGCTTGGACGCTTCCGCGCCTGCTTGGACGCTTCCGCGACAGCTTGGACGCTTCCGCGCCTGCTTGGACTCTTCTGCGCCTTCTTGGACGCTTACGCGCCTGCTTGGACGCTTCCGCGCCTGTATGGATGCTTCCGCGCCTGCTTGGACGCTACCGCGCCTGCTTGGACGCTTCCGCGAGTGCTTGGACGCTTCCGCGCCTGCTTGGACGCTTCGGCGACTGCTTGGACGCTTCCGCGCCTACTTGGACGCTTCCGCGCCTGCTTGGACACTTCCGCGTCTGCTTGGACTCTTCTGCGCCTTCTTGCATGCTTCCGCGCCTTCTTGCATGCTTCCGCGCCTACTTGGACGTTTCCGCGCCTGCTTGGACGCTTCCGCGCCTGCTTGCATGCTTCCGCGCCTGCTTGGACGCTTCCACGCCTGCTTGGACTCTTCTGCGCCTTCTTGCATAATTCCGCGCCTACTTGGGCGCTTACGCTCCTGCTTGGACGCTTCCGCGCCTGCTTGGACGCTTCGGCGACTGCTTGGACGGTTCCGCGCCTACTTGGACGCTTATGAGCCTGCTTGGACGCTTACGCGCCTGCTTGGACGCTTCCGCGCCTGCTTGGACGCTACCGCGACTGCTTGGACGCTTCCGCGCCTGTGTGTATGCTTCCGCGCCTGCTTGGACGCTTCCGCGCCTGCTTGGACGCTTCCGAGCCTGCTTGGAAGCTTTCGCGCCTGCTTGGACGCTTCCGCGCCTGCTTGGACGTTACCGCGCCTGCTTGTACGCTTCCGCTCCTGCTTGGCCGCTTCCGCGCCTGCTTGGACGCTTCCGCGCCTGCTTGGGCGCTTCCGCGCCTGCTTGGGCGCTTCCGCGCCTGCTTGGACGCTTCCGCGCCTGCTTGGACGCTTCCGCGCCTGCTTGGGCGCTTCCGCGTTTTCTTGGACGCTTCCGCTCCTGCTTGGACGCTACCGCGCCTGCTTGGACGCTTCCGCGCCTGCTTGGGCGCATCCGCGTCTGCTTCGACTCTTCTGCGCCTTCTTGCATGCTTCCGCGCCTTCTTGCATGCTTCCGCGCCTACTTGGACGTATCCGCGCCTGCTTGGACGCTTCCGCGCCTGATGGACGCTTCCGCGCCTGCTTGCACGGTTCCGCGCCTGCTTGGACGCTTCCGCGCCTGCTTGGACGCTACCGCGCCTGCTTGCACGGTTCCGCGCCTGCTTGGACGCTTCCGCTCCTGCTTGGACGCTTCCGCGCCTGCTTGGACGCTTCCGCGCCTGCTTGGGCGCTTCCGCGCCTGCTTGGGCGCTTCCGCGCCTGCTTGGACGCTTCCGCGCCTGCTTGGACGCTTCCGCGCCTGCTTGGGTGCTTCCGCGTTTTCTTGGACGCTTCCGCGCCTGCTTGGACGCTACCGCGCCTGCTTGGACGCTTCCGCGCCTGCTTGGGCGCTTCCGCGCCTGCTTGGACGCTTCCGCGCCTGCTTGGACGCTTCCGCGCCTGCTTGGACGCTTCCGCTCCTGCTTGGACGCTTCCGCGCCTGCTTGCACGGTTCCGCGCCTGCTTGGACGCTTCCGCGCCTGCTTGCATGCTACCTCGCCTGCTTGGGCGCTTCCGCGCCTGCTTGGACGCTTCCGCGCCTGCTTGGACGCTTCCGCGCCTGCTTGGGTGCTTCCGCGTTTTCTTGGACGCTTCCGCGCCTGCTTGGACGCTACCGCGCCTGCTTGGACGCTTCCGCGCCTGCTTGGGCGCTTCCGCGCCTGCTTGGACGCTACCGCGCCTGCTTGGACGCTTCCGCGAGTGCTTGGACGCTTCCGCGCCTGCTTGGACGCTTCCACGCCTGCTTGGACTCTTCTGCGCCTGATTGGACGATTCCGCGCCTGCTTGGACGCTTCCGCGACTGCTTGGACCCTTCCGCGCCTGTGTGTATGCTTCCGCGCCTGCTTGGACGCTTCCGCGCCTGCTTGGACGCTACCGCGCCTGCTTGGACGCTTCCGCGACTGCTTGGACGCTTCCGCGCCTACTTGGACGCTTCCGAGCCTGCTTGGACGCTTACGCGCCTGCTTGGACGCTTCCGCGCCTGCTTGGACGCTTCCGCGACTGCTTGGACGCTTCTGCGCCTGTGTGTATGCTTCCGCGCCTGCTTGGACGCTTCCGCGCCTGCTTGGACTCTTCTGCGCCTTCTTACGTGCTTCCGCGCCTGCTTGCATGCTTCCGCGCCTGCTTGGACGCTTCCGCGCCTGTATGGATGCTTCCGCGCCTGCTTGCACGCTTCCGCGCCTGCTTGGACGCTTCCGCGCCTGCTTGGACGCTACCGCGCCTGCTTGGACGCTTCCACTCCTGCTTGGACGCTTCCGCGCCTGCTTGGACGCTTCCGCGCCTGCTTGGACGCTTCCGCGACAGCTTGGACGCTTCCGCGCCTGCTTGGACTCTTCTGCGCCTTCTTGGACGCTTCCGCGCCTGCTTGGACGCTTCCGCGACAGCTTGGACGCTTCCGCGCCTGCTTGGACTCTTCTGCGCCTTCTTGGACGCTTACGCGCCTGCTTGGACGCTTCCGCGCCTGTATGGATGCTTCCGCGCCTGCTTGGACGCTACCGCGCCTGCTTGGACGCTTCCGCGAGTGCTTGGACGCTTCCGCGCCTGCTTGGACGCTTCGGCGACTGCTTGGACGCTTCCGCGCCTACTTGGACGCTTACGAGCCTGCTTGGACGCTTACGCGCCTGCTTGGACGCTTCCGCGCCTGCTTGGGCGCTTCTGCGACTGCTTGGACGCTTCCGCGCCTGTGTGTATGCTTCCGCGCCTGCTTGGACGTTTCCGCGCCTGCTTGGACGCTTCCGCGCCTGCTTGGACGCTTCCGCGACAGCTTGGACGCTTCCGCGCCTGCTTGGACTCTTCTGCGCCTTCTTGGACGCTTACGCGCCTGCTTGGACGCTTCCGCGCCTGTATGGATGCTTCCGCGCCTGCTTGGACGCTTCCGCGCCTGCTTGGACGCTTCCGCGCCTGCTTGGACGCTTCCGCGCCTGCTTGGACGCTTCCGCTCCTGCTTGGACGCTTCCGCGCCTGCTTGCACGGTTCCGCGCCTGCTTGGACGCTTCCGCGCCTGCTTGCATGCTACCTCGCCTGCTTGGGCGCTTCCGCGCCTGCTTGGACGCTTCCGCGCCTGCTTGGACGCTTCCGCGCCTGCTTGGGTGCTTCCGCGTTTTCTTGGACGCTTCCGCGCCTGCTTGGACGCTACCGCGCCTGCTTGGACGCTTCCGCGCCTGCTTGCACGGTTCCGCGCCTGCTTGGACGCTTCCGCGCCTGCTTGGACGCTTCCGCGCCTGCTTGGACGCTTCCGCGACAGCTTGGACGCTTCCGCGCCTGCTTGGACGCTTCCGCGCCTGTATGGATGCTTCCGCGCCTGCTTGGACGCTACCGCGCCTGCTTGGACGCTTCCGCGAGTGCTTGGACGCTTCCGCGCCTGCTTGGACGCTTCGGCGACTGCTTGGACGCTTCCGCGCCTACTTGGACGCTTCCGAGCCTGCTTGGCCGCTTACGCGCCTGCTTGGACGCTTCCGTGCCTGCTTGGACGCTTCCGCGACTGCTTGGACGCTTCCGCGCCTGTGTGTATGCTTCCGCGCCTGCTTGGACGCTTCCGCGCCTGCTTGGACTCTTCTGCGCCTTCTTACGTGCTTCCGCGCCTGCTTGCATGCTTCCGCGCCTGCTTGGACGCTTCCGCGCCTGCTTGCACGCTTCCGCGCCTGCTTGGACGCTTCCGCGCCTGCTTGGACGCTTACGCGCCTGCTTGGACGCTTCCGCGCCTGTATGGATGCTTCCGCGCCTGCTTGGACGCTACCGCGCCTGCTTGGACGCTTCCGCGACTGCTTGGACGCTTCCGCGCCTGTGTGTATACTTCCGCGCCTGCTTGGACGCTTCCGCGCCGGCTTGGACGCTACCGCGCCTGCTTGGAAGCTTCCACTCCTGCTTGGACGCTTCCGCGACTGCCTGGACGCTTCCGCGACTGCTTGGACGCTTCCGCGAGTGCTTGGACGGTTCCGCGCCTGCTTGGACGCTTCCATGCGTGCTTGGACGCTTCCGCGCCTGCTTGGACACTTCCGCGTCTGCTTGGACTCTTCTGCGCCTTCTTGCATGCTTCCGCGACAGCTTGGACGCTTCCGCGCCTGCTTGGACTCTTCTGCGCCTTCTTGGACGCTTACGCGCCTGCTTGGACGCTTCCGCGCCTGCTTGGACGCTACCGCGACTGCTTGGACGCTTCCGCGCCTGCTTGGACTCTTCTGCGCCTTCTTGGACGCTTCCGCGACAGCTTGGACGCTTCCGCGCCTGCTTGGACTCTTCTGCGCCTTCTTGGACGCTTACGCGCCTGCTTGGACGCTTCCGCGCCTGTATGGATGCTTCCGCGCCTGCTTGCACGCTTCCGCCCCTGCTTGGACACTTCCGCGTCTGCTTGGACTCTTCTGCGCCTTCTTGCATGCTTCCGCGCCTTCTTGCATGCTTCCGCGCCTACTTGGACGTTTCCGCGCCTGCTTGGACGCTTCCGCGCCTGCTTGCATGCTTCCTCGCCTGCTTGGACGCTTCCGCCACTGCTTGCACGGTTCCGAGCCTGCTTGGACGCTTCCGCGCCGGCTTGGACGCTACCGCGCCTGCTTGGACGCTTCCACTCCTGCTTGGACGCTTCCGCGACTGCTTGGACGCTTCCGCGACTGCTTGGACGCTTCCGCGAGTGCTTAGACGGTTCCGCGCCTGCTTGGACGCTTCCATGCCTGCTTGGACGCTTCCGCGCCTGCTTGGACACTTCCGCGTCTGCTTGGACTCTTCTGCGCCTTCTTGCATGCTTCCGCGCCTTCTTGCATGCTTCCGCGCCTACTTGGACGTTTCCGCGCCTGCTTGGACGCTTCCGCGCCTGCTTGCATGCTTCCGCGCCTGCTTGGACGCTTCCACGCCTGCTTGGACTCTTCTGCGCCTTCTTGCATAATTCCGCGCCTGCTTGCACGCTTCCGCGCCTGCTTGGACGTTTCCGCGCCTGCTTGCACGCTTCCGCGCCTGCTTGGACGCTTCCGCGACTGCTTGGACGCTACCGCGCCTGCTTGGACGCTGCCGCGACTGCTTGGACACTACCGCGACTGCTTGGACGCTTCCGCGCCTGGTTGGTCGCTACCGCGCCTGCTTGGACTTTCCGCGCCTGCTTGGACGCTTACGCGCCTGCTTGGACGCTTCCGCGCCTGCTTGGACGCTTCCGCGACTGCTTGGACGCTTCTGCGCCTGTGTGTATGCTTCCGCGCCTGCTTGGACGCTTCCGCGCCTGCTTGGACTCTTCTGCGCCTTCTTACGTGCTTCCGCGCCTGCTTGCATGCTTCCGCGCCTGCTTGGACGCTTCCGCGCCTGTATGGATGCTTCCGCGCCTGCTTGCACGCTTCCGCGCCTGCTTGGACGCTTCCGCGCGTGCTTGGACGCTACCGCGCCTGCTTGGACGCTTCCACTCCTGCTTGGACGCTTCCGCGCCTGCTTGGACGCTTCCGCGCCTGCTTGGACGCTTCCGCGACAGCTTGGACGCTTCCGCGCCTGCTTGGACTCTTCTGCGCCTTCTTGGACGCTTCCGCGCCTGCTTGGACGCTTCCGCGACAGCTTGGACGCTTCCGCGCCTGCTTGGACTCTTCTGCGCCTTCTTGGACGCTTACGCGCCTGCTTGGACGCTTCCGCGCCTGTATGGATGCTTCCGCGCCTGCTTGGACGCTACCGCGCCTGCTTGGACGCTTCCGCGAGTGCTTGGACGCTTCCGCGCCTGCTTGGACGCTTCGGCGACTGCTTGGACGCTTCCGCGCCTACTTGGACGCTTCCGCGCCTGCTTGGACACTTCCGCGTCTGCTTGGACTCTTCTGCGCCTTCTTGCATGCTTCCGCGCCTTCTTGCATGCTTCCGCGCCTACTTGGACGTTTCCGCGCCTGCTTGGACGCTTCCGCGCCTGCTTGCATGCTTCCGCGCCTGCTTGGACGCTTCCACGCCTGCTTGGACTCTTCTGCGCCTTCTTGCATAATTCCGCGCCTACTTGGGCGCTTACGCTCCTGCTTGGACGCTTCCGCGCCTGCTTGGACGCTTCGGCGACTGCTTGGACGGTTCCGCGCCTACTTGGACGCTTATGAGCCTGCTTGGACGCTTACGCGCCTGCTTGGACGCTTCCGCGCCTGCTTGGACGCTTCCGCGACTGCTTGGACGCTTCCGCGCCTGTGTGTATGCTTCCGCGCCTGCTTGGACGCTTCCGCGCCTGCTTGGACGCTTCCGAGCCTGCTTGGAAGCTTTCGCGCCTGCTTGGACGCTTCCGCGCCTGCTTGGACGTTACCGCGCCTGCTTGTACGCTTCCGCTCCTGCTTGGCCGCTTCCGCGCCTGCTTGGACGCTTCCGCGCCTGCTTGGGCGCTTCCGCGCCTGCTTGGGCGCTTCCGCGCCTGCTTGGACGCTTCCGCGCCTGCTTGGACGCTTCCGCGCCTGCTTGGGCGCTTCCGCGTTTTCTTGGACGCTTCCGCTCCTGCTTGGACGCTACCGCGCCTGCTTGGACGCTTCCGCGCCTGCTTGGGCGCATCCGCGTCTGCTTCGACTCTTCTGCGCCTTCTTGCATGCTTCCGCGCCTTCTTGCATGCTTCCGCGCCTACTTGGACGTATCCGCGCCTGCTTGGACGCTTCCGCGCCTGATGGACGCTTCCGCGCCTGCTTGCACGGTTCCGCGCCTGCTTGGACGCTTCCGCGCCTGCTTGGACGCTACCGCGCCTGCTTGCACGGTTCCGCGCCTGCTTGGACGCTTCCGCTCCTGCTTGGACGCTTCCGCGCCTGCTTGGACGCTTCCGCGCCTGCTTGGACGCTTCCGCGTCAGCTTGGACGCTTCCGCGCCTGCTTGGACTCTTCTGCGCCTTCTTGGACGCTTACGCGCCTGCTTGGACGCTTCCGCGCCTGTATGGATGCTTCCGCGCCTGCTTGGACGCTACCGCGCCTGCTTGGACGCTTCCGCGAGTGCTTGGACGCTTCCGCGCCTGCTTGGACGCTTCGGCGACTGCTTGGACGCTTCCGCGCCTACTTGGACGCTTCCGCGCCTGCTTGGACACTTCCGCGTCTGCTTGGACTCTTCTGCGCCTTCTTGCATGCTTCCGCGCCTTCTTGCATGCTTCCGCGCCTACTTGGACGTTTCCGCGCCTGCTTGGACGCTTCCGCGCCTGCTTGCATGCTTCCGCGCCTGCTTGGACGCTTCCACGCCTGCTTGGACTCTTCTGCGCCTTCTTGCATAATTCCGCGCCTACTTGGGCGCTTACGCTCCTGCTTGGACGCTTCCGCGCCTGCTTGGACGCTTCGGCGACTGCTTGGACGGTTCCGCGCCTACTTGGACGCTTATGAGCCTGCTTGGACGCTTACGCGCCTGCTTGGACGCTTCCGCGCCTGCTTGGACGCTACCGCGACTGCTTGGACGCTTCCGCGCCTGTGTGTATGCTTCCGCGCCTGCTTGGACGCTTCCGCGCCTGCTTGGACGCTTCCGAGCCTGCTTGGAAGCTTTCGCGCCTGCTTGGACGCTTCCGCGCCTGCTTGGACGTTACCGCGCCTGCTTGTACGCTTCCGCTCCTGCTTGGCCGCTTCCGCGCCTGCTTGGACGCTTCCGCGCCTGCTTGGGCGCTTCCGCGCCTGCTTGGGCGCTTCCGCGCCTGCTTGGACGCTTCCGCGCCTGCTTGGACGCTTCCGCGCCTGCTTGGGCGCTTCCGCGTTTTCTTGGACGCTTCCGCTCCTGCTTGGACGCTACCGCGCCTGCTTGGACGCTTCCGCGCCTGCTTGGGCGCATCCGCGTCTGCTTCGACTCTTCTGCGCCTTCTTGCATGCTTCCGCGCCTTCTTGCATGCTTCCGCGCCTACTTGGACGTATCCGCGCCTGCTTGGACGCTTCCGCGCCTGATGGACGCTTCCGCGCCTGCTTGCACGGTTCCGCGCCTGCTTGGACGCTTCCGCGCCTGCTTGGACGCTACCGCGCCTGCTTGGACGCTTCTGCGCCTGTGTGTATGCTTCCGCGCCTGCTTGGACGCTTCCGCGCCTGCTTGGACTCTTCTGCGCCTTCTTACGTGCTTCCGCGCCTGCTTGCATGCTTCCGCGCCTGCTTGGACGCTTCCGCGCCTGTATGGATGCTTCCGCGCCTGCTTGCACGCTTCCGCGCCTGCTTGGACGCTTCCGCGCCTGCTTGGACGCTACCGCGCCTGCTTGGACGCTTCCACTCCTGCTTGGACGCTTCCGCGCCTGCTTGGACGCTTCCGCGCCTGCTTGGACGCTTCCGCGACAGCTTGGACGCTTCCGCGCCTGCTTGGACTCTTCTGCGCCTTCTTGGACGCTTCCGCGCCTGCTTGGACGCTTCCGCGACAGCTTGGACGCTTCCGCGCCTGCTTGGACTCTTCTGCGCCTTCTTGGACGCTTACGCGCCTGCTTGGACGCTTCCGCGCCTGTATGGATGCTTCCGCGCCTGCTTGGACGCTACCGCGCCTGCTTGGACGCTTCCGCGAGTGCTTGGACGCTTCCGCGCCTGCTTGGACGCTTCGGCGACTGCTTGGACGCTTCCGCGCCTACTTGGACGCTTACGAGCCTGCTTGGACGCTTACGCGCCTGCTTGGACGCTTCCGCGCCTGCTTGGGCGCTTCTGCGACTGCTTGGACGCTTCCGCGCCTGTGTGTATGCTTCCGCGCCTGCTTGGACGTTTCCGCGCCTGCTTGGACGCTTCCGCGCCTGCTTGGACGCTTCCGCGACAGCTTGGACGCTTCCGCGCCTGCTTGGACTCTTCTGCGCCTTCTTGGACGCTTACGCGCCTGCTTGGACGCTTCCGCGCCTGTATGGATGCTTCCGCGCCTGCTTGGACGCTTCCGCGCCTGCTTGGACGCTTCCGCGCCTGCTTGGACGCTTCCGCGCCTGCTTGGACGCTTCCGCTCCTGCTTGGACGCTTCCGCGCCTGCTTGCACGGTTCCGCGCCTGCTTGGACGCTTCCGCGCCTGCTTGCATGCTACCTCGCCTGCTTGGGCGCTTCCGCGCCTGCTTGGACGCTTCCGCGCCTGCTTGGACGCTTCCGCGCCTGCTTGGGTGCTTCCGCGTTTTCTTGGACGCTTCCGCGCCTGCTTGGACGCTACCGCGCCTGCTTGGACGCTTCCGCGCCTGCTTGCACGGTTCCGCGCCTGCTTGGACGCTTCCGCGCCTGCTTGGACGCTTCCGCGCCTGCTTGGACGCTTCCGCGACAGCTTGGACGCTTCCGCGCCTGCTTGGACGCTTCCGCGCCTGTATGGATGCTTCCGCGCCTGCTTGGACGCTACCGCGCCTGCTTGGACGCTTCCGCGAGTGCTTGGACGCTTCCGCGCCTGCTTGGACGCTTCGGCGACTGCTTGGACGCTTCCGCGCCTACTTGGACGCTTCCGAGCCTGCTTGGCCGCTTACGCGCCTGCTTGGACGCTTCCGTGCCTGCTTGGACGCTTCCGCGACTGCTTGGACGCTTCCGCGCCTGTGTGTATGCTTCCGCGCCTGCTTGGACGCTTCCGCGCCTGCTTGGACTCTTCTGCGCCTTCTTACGTGCTTCCGCGCCTGCTTGCATGCTTCCGCGCCTGCTTGGACGCTTCCGCGCCTGCTTGCACGCTTCCGCGCCTGCTTGGACGCTTCCGCGCCTGCTTGGACGCTTACGCGCCTGCTTGGACGCTTCCGCGCCTGTATGGATGCTTCCGCGCCTGCTTGGACGCTACCGCGCCTGCTTGGACGCTTCCGCGACTGCTTGGACGCTTCCGCGCCTGTGTGTATACTTCCGCGCCTGCTTGGACGCTTCCGCGCCGGCTTGGACGCTACCGCGCCTGCTTGGAAGCTTCCACTCCTGCTTGGACGCTTCCGCGACTGCCTGGACGCTTCCGCGACTGCTTGGACGCTTCCGCGAGTGCTTGGACGGTTCCGCGCCTGCTTGGACGCTTCCATGCGTGCTTGGACGCTTCCGCGCCTGCTTGGACACTTCCGCGTCTGCTTGGACTCTTCTGCGCCTTCTTGCATGCTTCCGCGACAGCTTGGACGCTTCCGCGCCTGCTTGGACTCTTCTGCGCCTTCTTGGACGCTTACGCGCCTGCTTGGACGCTTCCGCGCCTGCTTGGACGCTACCGCGACTGCTTGGACGCTTCCGCGCCTGCTTGGACTCTTCTGCGCCTTCTTGGACGCTTCCGCGACAGCTTGGACGCTTCCGCGCCTGCTTGGACTCTTCTGCGCCTTCTTGGACGCTTACGCGCCTGCTTGGACGCTTCCGCGCCTGTATGGATGCTTCCGCGCCTGCTTGCACGCTTCCGCCCCTGCTTGGACACTTCCGCGTCTGCTTGGACTCTTCTGCGCCTTCTTGCATGCTTCCGCGCCTTCTTGCATGCTTCCGCGCCTACTTGGACGTTTCCGCGCCTGCTTGGACGCTTCCGCGCCTGCTTGCATGCTTCCTCGCCTGCTTGGACGCTTCCGCCACTGCTTGCACGGTTCCGAGCCTGCTTGGACGCTTCCGCGCCGGCTTGGACGCTACCGCGCCTGCTTGGACGCTTCCACTCCTGCTTGGACGCTTCCGCGACTGCTTGGACGCTTCCGCGACTGCTTGGACGCTTCCGCGAGTGCTTAGACGGTTCCGCGCCTGCTTGGACGCTTCCATGCCTGCTTGGACGCTTCCGCGCCTGCTTGGACACTTCCGCGTCTGCTTGGACTCTTCTGCGCCTTCTTGCATGCTTCCGCGCCTTCTTGCATGCTTCCGCGCCTACTTGGACGTTTCCGCGCCTGCTTGGACGCTTCCGCGCCTGCTTGCATGCTTCCGCGCCTGCTTGGACGCTTCCACGCCTGCTTGGACTCTTCTGCGCCTTCTTGCATAATTCCGCGCCTACTTGGGCGCTTACGCTCCTGCTTGGACGCTTCCGCGCCTGCTTGGACGCTTCGGCGACTGCTTGGACGGTTCCGCGCCTACTTGGACGCTTATGAGCCTGCTTGGACGCTTACGCGCCTGCTTGGACGCTTCCGCGCCTGCTTGGACGCTTCCGCGACTGCTTGGACGCTTCCGCGCCTGTGTGTATGCTTCCGCGCCTGCTTGGACGCTTCCGCGCCTGCTTGGACGCTTCCGCGCCTGCTTGGACACTTCCGCGCCTGCTTGCACGGTTCCGAGCCTGCTTGGAAGCTTTCGCGCCTGCTTGGACGCTTCCGCGCCTGCTTGGACGTTACCGCGCCTGCTTGTACGTTTCCGCGCCTGCTTGGACGCTACCGCGCCTGCTTGGACACTTCCGCGCCTGCTTGGACGCTTCCGCGACAGCTTGGACGCTTCCGCGCCTGCTTGGACTCTTCTGCGCCTTCTTGAACGCTTACGCGCCTGCTTGGACGCTTCCGCGCCTGTATGAAGGCTTCCGCGCCTGCTTGGACGCTTCCGCGCCTGCTTGCACGCTTCCGCGCCTGCTTGGACGCTTCCGCGCCTGCTTGGACGCTTCCGCGCCTGCTTGGACACTTCCGCGTCTGCTTGGACTCTTCTGCGCCTTCTTGCATGCTTCCGCGCCTTCTTGCATGCTTCCGCGCCTACTTGGACGTTTCCGCGCCTGCTTGGACGCTTCCGCGCCTGCTTGCATTCTACCTCGCCTGCTTGGACGCTTCCGCCACTGCTTGCACGGTTCCGAGCCTGCTTGGACGCTTCCGCGCCTGCTTGGACGCTACCGCGCCTGCTTGGACGCTTCCGCGAGTGCTTGGACGCTTCCGCGCCTGCTTGGACGCTTCCACGCCTGCTTGGACTCTTCTGCGTCTTCTTGCATGCTTCCGCGCCTGTTGGGACGCTTCCGCGTCTTCTTGGACGCTTCCGCGCCTGGTTGGACGCTAACGCGACTGCTTGGTCGCTTCCGCGCCTGCCTGGACGCTTCCGCGCCAGCTTGCATGCTTCCGCGCCTGCTTGGACGCTTCCGCGCCTGCTTGGACTCTTCTGCGCCTCCTTGCATGCTGCCGCGCCTACTTGGAAGTTTCCGCGCCTGCTTCGACGCTTCCGCGCCTCCATGGACGCTTCCGCGCCTGCTTGGACTTTTCTGCGCCTTCTTGCATGCTTCCGCCCCTTCTTGAACGCTTCCGTGCCTACTTGCACGGTTCTGCGCCTGCTTGGACTCTTCCGCACCTGCTTGTACTCTTCCACGCCTGCTTGGACGCTTCCGCGCCTAATTGGACGCTACCCCGCCTGCTTGGTCGCTTCCGCGCCTGCTTGCACGCTTCCGCGCCTGCTTGGACGCTTCCGCGCCTGGTTGGACGCTACCGCGACTGCTTGGTCGCTTTCGCGCCTGCCTGGACGCTTCCGCGCCTGCTTGCATGCTTCCGCGACTGCTTGGACGCTTCCGCGACTGCTTGGACGATTCCGCGCCTGGTTGGACGCTACCGCGCCTGCTTGGACGCTTCCGCGACTGCTTGGACGCTTCCGCGCCTGCTTGGACGCTACCGCGCCTGCTTGGACGCTTCCGCGCCTGGTTGGACGCTACCGCGCCTGCTTGGACGCTTCCGCGACTGCTTGGACGCTTCCGCCCCTGCTTGGACTCTTCTGCGCCTTCTTGCATGCTTCCGCGCCTGCTTGCATGCTTCCCCGCCTGCTTGGACGCTTCCGCGCCTGGTTGGACGCTACCGCGCCTGCTTGGCCGCTTCCGCGACTGCTTGGACGCTTCCGCGCCTGCTTGGACCCTTCTGCGTCTTCTTGCATGCTTCCGCGCCTGCTTGGACGTTTCCGCGCCTGCTTGCACGCTACCGCGCCTGCTTGGACGCTTCCGCGACTGCTTGCATGCTTCCGCGCCTGCTTGGACGTTTCCGCGCCTGCTTGCACGCTTCCGCGCCTGCTTGGACTCTTCTGCGTGTTCTTGCATGCTTCCGCGCCTGCTTGGACGTTTCCGCTCCTGCTTGGACGCTTCCGTGACTGCTTGGACGCTTCCGCGACTGCTTGGACGCTTCCGCGCCTGCTTGGACGCTTCCGCGCCTGCTTGCATGCTTCCGCGCCTGCTTGGACGCTTCCGCCCCTGCTTGGACTCTTCTGCGCCTTCTTGCATGCTTCCGCGCCTGCTTGCATGCTTCCCCGCCTGCTTGGACGCTTCCGCGCCTGCTTGGACTCTTCTGCGTCTTCTTGCATGCTTCCGCGCCTGCTTGGACGTTCCCGCGCCTGCTTGGACGCTACCGCGCCTGCTTGGACGCTTCCGTGACTGCTTGGACGTTTTCGCGCCTGCTTGGCCGCTTCCGCGACTGCTTGGACGCTTCCGCGCCTGCTTGGACCCTTCTGCGTCTTCTTGCATGCTTCCGCGCCTGCTTGGACGTTTCCGCGCCTGCTTGCACGCTACCGCGCCTGCTTGGACGCTTCCGCGACTGCTTGCATGCTTCCGCGCCTGCTTGGACGTTTCCGCGCCTGCTTGCACGCTTCCGCGCCTGCTTGGACGTTTCCGCGCCTGCTTGCACGCTTCCGCGCCTGCTTGGACGCTTCCGCGACTGCTTGGACGCTACCGCGCCTGCTTGGACGCTGCCGCGACTGCTTGGACACTACCGCGACTGCTTGGACGCTTCCGCGCCTGGTTGGTCGCTACCGCGCCTGCTTGGACTTTCCGCGCCTGCTTGGACGCTTCCGCGCCTGCTTGCATGCTTCCCCGCCTGCTTGGACGCTTCCGCGACTTCTTGGACTCTTCCGCGCCTGCTTGGACGCTTCCGCGACTGCTTGGACGCTTCCGCGCCTGGTTGGACGCTACCGCGCCTGCTTGGACGCTCCTGCGATTGCTTGGACGCTTCCGCGCCTGCTTGGACTCTTCTGCGCCTTCTTGCATGCTTCCGCGCCTACTTGGACGTTTCCGCGCCTGCTTGGACGCTTCCGCGCCTGCTTGCATGCTTCCCCTCCTGCTTGGACGCTTCCGCGCCTGCTTGGACTCTTCTGCGTCTTCTTGCATGCTTCCGCGCCTGCTTGGACGTTTCCGCGCCTGCTTGGACACTTCTGCGCTTGCTTGGACGCTCCCACGTCTGCTTGGACGCTTCCGCGCCTGCTTGGACGTTTCCGCGCCTGCTTGGACGCTTCCGCGCCTGCTTGGACGCTTCCGCGTCTGCTTGGACGGTTCCGCGCCTACTTGGACGCTTATGAGCCTGCTTGGACGCTTACGCGCCTGCTTGGACGCTTCCGCGCCTGCTTGGACGCTTCCGCGACTGCTTGGACGCTTCCGCGCCTGTGTGTATGCTTCCGCGCCTGCTTGGACGCTTCCGCGCCTGCTTGGACGCTTCCGCGCCTGCTTGGACACTTCCGCGCCTGCTTGCACGGTTCCGAGCCTGCTTGGAAGCTTTCGCGCCTGCTTGGACGCTTCCGCGCCTGCATGGACGTTACCGCGCCTGCTTGTACGTTTCCGCGCCTGCTTGGACGCTACCGCGCCTGCTTGGACACTTCCGCGCCTGCTTGGACGCTGCCGCGACAGCTTGGACGCTTCCGCGCCTGCTTGGACTCTTCTGCGCCTTCTTGAACGCTTACGCGCCTGCTTGGACTCTTCTGCGCCTTCTTGGACGCTTACGCGCCTGCTTGGACGCTTCCGCGCCTGTATGGATGCTTCCGCGCCTGCTTGGACGCTACCGCGCCTGCTTGGACGCTTCCGCGAGTGCTTGGACGCTTCCGCGCCTGCTTGGACGCTTCTGCGCCTGTGTGTATGCTTCCGCGCCTGCTTGGACGCTTCCGCGCCTGCTTGGACTCTTCTGCGCCTTCTTACGTGCTTCCGCGCCTGCTTGCATGCTTCCGCGCCTGCTTGGACGCTTCCGCGCCTGTATGGATGCTTCCGCGCCTGCTTGCACGCTTCCGCGCCTGCTTGGACGCTTCCGCGCCTGCTTGGACGCTACCGCGCCTGCTTGGACGCTTCCACTCCTGCTTGGACGCTTCCGCGCCTGCTTGGACGCTTCCGCGCCTGCTTGGACGCTTCCGCGACAGCTTGGACGCTTCCGCGCCTGCTTGGACTCTTCTGCGCCTTCTTGGACGCTTCCGCGCCTGCTTGGACGCTTCCGCGACAGCTTGGACGCTTCCGCGCCTGCTTGGACTCTTCTGCGCCTTCTTGGACGCTTACGCGCCTGCTTGGACGCTTCCGCGCCTGTATGGATGCTTCCGCGCCTGCTTGGACGCTACCGCGCCTGCTTGGACGCTTCCGCGAGTGCTTGGACGCTTCCGCGCCTGCTTGGACGCTTCGGCGACTGCTTGGACGCTTCCGCGCCTACTTGGACGCTTACGAGCCTGCTTGGACGCTTACGCGCCTGCTTGGACGCTTCCGCGCCTGCTTGGGCGCTTCTGCGACTGCTTGGACGCTTCCGCGCCTGTGTGTATGCTTCCGCGCCTGCTTGGACGTTTCCGCGCCTGCTTGGACGCTTCCGCGCCTGCTTGGACGCTTCCGCGACAGCTTGGACGCTTCCGCGCCTGCTTGGACTCTTCTGCGCCTTCTTGGACGCTTACGCGCCTGCTTGGACGCTTCCGCGCCTGTATGGATGCTTCCGCGCCTGCTTGGACGCTACCGCGCCTGCTTGGACGCTTCCGCGAGTGCTTGGACGCTTCCGCGCCTGCTTGGACGCTTCGGCGACTGCTTGGACGCTTCCGCGCCTACTTGGACGCTTCCGAGCCTGCTTGGACGCTTACGCGCCTGCTTGGACGCTTCCGTGCCTGCTTGGACGCTTCCGCGACTGCTTGGACGCTTCCGCGCCTGTGTGTATGCTTCCGCGCCTGCTTGGACGCTTCCGCGCCTGCTTGGACTCTTCTGCGCCTTCTTACGTGCTTCCGCGCCTGCTTGCATGCTTCCGCGCCTGCTTGGACGCTTCCGCGCCTGCTTGCACGCTTCCGCGCCTGCTTGGACGCTTCCGCGCCTGCTTGGACGCTTACGCGCCTGCTTGGACGCTTCCGCGCCTGTATGGATGCTTCCGCGCCTGCTTGGACGCTACCGCGCCTGCTTGGACGCTTCCGCGACTGCTTGGACGCTTCCGCGCCTGTGTGTATACTTCCGCGCCTGCTTGGACGCTTCCGCGCCGGCTTGGACGCTACCGCGCCTGCTTGGAAGCTTCCACTCCTGCTTGGACGCTTCCGCGACTGCTTGGACGCTTCCGCGACTGCTTGGACGCTTCCGCGAGTGCTTGGACGCTTCCGCGCCTGCTTGGACGCTTCCGCGACAGCTTGGACGCTTCCGCGCCTGCTTGGACTCTTCTGCGCCTTCTTGGACGCTTACGCGCCTGCTTGGACGCTTCCGCGCCTGTATGGATGCTTCCGCGCCTGCTTGGACGCTACCGCGCCTGCTTGGACGCTTCCGCGAGTGCTTGGACGCTTCCGCGCCTGCTTGGACGCTTCGGCGACTGCTTGGACGCTTCCGCGCCTACTTGGACGCTTACGAGCCTGCTTGGACGCTTACGCGCCTGCTTGGACGCTTCCGCGCCTGCTTGGGCGCTTCTGCGACTGCTTGGACGCTTCCGCGCCTGTGTGTATGCTTCCGCGCCTGCTTGGACGTTTCCGCGCCTGCTTGGACGCTTCCGCGCCTGCTTGGACGCTTCCGCGACAGCTTGGACGCTTCCGCGCCTGCTTGGACTCTTCTGCGCCTTCTTGGACGCTTACGCGCCTGCTTGGACGCTTCCGCGCCTGTATGGATGCTTCCGCGCCTGCTTGGACGCTACCGCGCCTGCTTGGACGCTTCCGCGAGTGCTTGGACGCTTCCGCGCCTGCTTGGACGCTTCGGCGACTGCTTGGACGCTTCCGCGCCTACTTGGACGCTTCCGAGCCTGCTTGGACGCTTACGCGCCTGCTTGGACGCTTCCGTGCCTGCTTGGACGCTTCCGCGACTGCTTGGACGCTTCCGCGCCTGTGTGTATGCTTCCGCGCCTGCTTGGACGCTTCCGCGCCTGCTTGGACTCTTCTGCGCCTTCTTACGTGCTTCCGCGCCTGCTTGCATGCTTCCGCGCCTGCTTGGACGCTTCCGCGCCTGCTTGCACGCTTCCGCGCCTGCTTGGACGCTTCCGCGCCTGCTTGGACGCTTACGCGCCTGCTTGGACGCTTCCGCGCCTGTATGGATGCTTCCGCGCCTGCTTGGACGCTACCGCGCCTGCTTGGACGCTTCCGCGACTGCTTGGACGCTTCCGCGCCTGTGTGTATACTTCCGCGCCTGCTTGGACGCTTCCGCGCCGGCTTGGACGCTACCGCGCCTGCTTGGAAGCTTCCACTCCTGCTTGGACGCTTCCGCGACTGCTTGGACGCTTCCGCGACTGCTTGGACGCTTCCGCGAGTGCTTGGACGGTTCCGCGCCTGCTTGGACGCTTCCATGCGTGCTTGGACGCTTCCGCGCCTGCTTGGACACTTCCGCGTCTGCTTGGACTCTTCTGCGCCTTCTTGCATGCTTCCGCGACAGCTTGGACGCTTCCGCGCCTGCTTGGACTCTTCTGCGCCTTCTTGGACGCTTACGCGCCTGCTTGGACGCTTCCGCGCCTGCTTGGACGCTACCGCGACTGCTTGGACGCTTCCGCGCCTGCTTGGACTCTTCTGCGCCTTCTTGGACGCTTCCGCGCCTGCTTGGACGCTTCCGCGACAGCTTGGACGCTTCCGCGCCTGCTTGGACTCTTCTGCGCCTTCTTGGACGCTTACGCGCCTGCTTGGACGCTTCCGCGCCTGTATGGATGCTTCCGCGCCTGCTTGCACGCTTCCGCCCCTGCTTGGACACTTCCGCGTCTGCTTGGACTCTTCTGCGCCTTCTTGCATGCTTCCGCGCCTTCTTGCATGCTTCCGCGCCTACTTGGACGTTTCCGCGCCTGCTTGGACGCTTCCGCGCCTGCTTGCATGCTTCCTCGCCTGCTTGGACGCTTCCGCCACTGCTTGCACGGTTCCGAGCCTGCTTGGACGCTTCCGCGCCGGCTTGGACGCTACCGCGCCTGCTTGGACGCTTCCACTCCTGCTTGGACGCTTCCGCGACTGCTTGGACGCTTCCGCGACTGCTTGGTCGCTTCCGCGCCTGCCTGGACGCTTCCGCGCCAGCTTGCATGCTTCCGCGCCTGCTTGGACGCTTCCGCGCCTGCTTGGACGCTTCCGCGACAGCTTGGACGCTTCCGCGCCTGCTTGGACTCTTCTGCGCCTTCTTGGACGCTTACGCGCCTGCTTGGACGCTTCCGCGCCTGTATGGATGCTTCCGCGCCTGCTTGGACGCTACCGCGCCTGCTTGGACGCTTCCGCGAGTGCTTGGACGCTTCCGCGCCTGCTTGGACGCTTCGGCGACTGCTTGGACGCTTCCGCGCCTACTTGGACGCTTACGAGCCTGCTTGGACGCTTACGCGCCTGCTTGGACGCTTCCGCGCCTGCTTGGGCGCTTCTGCGACTGCTTGGACGCTTCCGCGCCTGTGTGTATGCTTCCGCGCCTGCTTGGACGTTTCCGCGCCTGCTTGGACGCTTCCGCGCCTGCTTGGACGCTTCCGCGACAGCTTGGACGCTTCCGCGCCTGCTTGGACTCTTCTGCGCCTTCTTGGACGCTTACGCGCCTGCTTGGACGCTTCCGCGCCTGTATGGATGCTTCCGCGCCTGCTTGGACGCTACCGCGCCTGCTTGGACGCTTCCGCGAGTGCTTGGACGCTTCCGCGCCTGCTTGGACGCTTCGGCGACTGCTTGGACGCTTCCGCGCCTACTTGGACGCTTCCGAGCCTGCTTGGACGCTTACGCGCCTGCTTGGACGCTTCCGTGCCTGCTTGGACGCTTCCGCGACTGCTTGGACGCTTCCGCGCCTGTGTGTATGCTTCCGCGCCTGCTTGGACGCTTCCGCGCCTGCTTGGACTCTTCTGCGCCTTCTTACGTGCTTCCGCGCCTGCTTGCATGCTTCCGCGCCTGCTTGGACGCTTCCGCGCCTGCTTGCACGCTTCCGCGCCTGCTTGGACGCTTCCGCGCCTGCTTGGACGCTTACGCGCCTGCTTGGACGCTTCCGCGCCTGTATGGATGCTTCCGCGCCTGCTTGGACGCTACCGCGCCTGCTTGGACGCTTCCGCGACTGCTTGGACGCTTCCGCGCCTGTGTGTATACTTCCGCGCCTGCTTGGACGCTTCCGCGCCGGCTTGGACGCTACCGCGCCTGCTTGGAAGCTTCCACTCCTGCTTGGACGCTTCCGCGACTGCTTGGACGCTTCCGCGACTGCTTGGACGCTTCCGCGAGTGCTTGGACGGTTCCGCGCCTGCTTGGACGCTTCCATGCGTGCTTGGACGCTTCCGCGCCTGCTTGGACACTTCCGCGTCTGCTTGGACTCTTCTGCGCCTTCTTGCATGCTTCCGCGACAGCTTGGACGCTTCCGCGCCTGCTTGGACTCTTCTGCGCCTTCTTGGACGCTTACGCGCCTGCTTGGACGCTTCCGCGCCTGCTTGGACGCTACCGCGACTGCTTGGACGCTTCCGCGCCTGCTTGGACTCTTCTGCGCCTTCTTGGACGCTTCCGCGCCTGCTTGGACGCTTCCGCGACAGCTTGGACGCTTCCGCGCCTGCTTGGACTCTTCTGCGCCTTCTTGGACGCTTACGCGCCTGCTTGGACGCTTCCGCGCCTGTATGGATGCTTCCGCGCCTGCTTGCACGCTTCCGCCCCTGCTTGGACACTTCCGCGTCTGCTTGGACTCTTCTGCGCCTTCTTGCATGCTTCCGCGCCTTCTTGCATGCTTCCGCGCCTACTTGGACGTTTCCGCGCCTGCTTGGACGCTTCCGCGCCTGCTTGCATGCTTCCTCGCCTGCTTGGACGCTTCCGCCACTGCTTGCACGGTTCCGAGCCTGCTTGGACGCTTCCGCGCCGGCTTGGACGCTACCGCGCCTGCTTGGACGCTTCCACTCCTGCTTGGACGCTTCCGCGACTGCTTGGACGCTTCCGCGACTGCTTGGTCGCTTCCGCGCCTGCCTGGACGCTTCCGCGCCAGCTTGCATGCTTCCGCGCCTGCTTGGACGCTTCCGCGCCTGCTTGGACTCTTCTGCGCCTCCTTGCATGCTGCCGCGCCTACTTGGAAGTTTCCGCGCCTGCTTCGACGCTTCCGCGCCTCCATGGACGCTTCCGCGCCTGCTTGGACTTTTCTGCGCCTTCTTGCATGCTTCCGCCCCTTCTTGAACGCTTCCGTGCCTACTTGCACGGTTCTGCGCCTGCTTGGACTCTTCCGCACCTGCTTGTACTCTTCCACGCCTGCTTGGACGCTTCCGCGCCTAATTGGACGCTACCCCGCCTGCTTGGTCGCTTCCGCGCCTGCTTGCACGCTTCCGCGCCTGCTTGGACGCTTCCGCGCCTGGTTGGACGCTACCGCGACTGCTTGGTCGCTTTCGCGCCTGCCTGGACGCTTCCGCGCCTGCTTGCATGCTTCCGCGACTGCTTGGACGCTTCCGCGACTTCTTGGACGATTCCGCGCCTGGTTGGACGCTACCGCGCCTGCTTGGACGCTTCCGCGACTGCTTGGACGCTTCCGCGCCTGCTTGGACGCTACCGCGCCTGCTTGGACGCTTCCGCGCCTGGTTGGACGCTACCGCGCCTGCTTGGACGCTTCCGCGACTGCTTGGACGCTTCCGCCCCTGCTTGGACTCTTCTGCGCCTTCTTGCATGCTTCCGCGCCTGCTTGCATGCTTCCCCGCCTGCTTGGACGCTTCCGCGCCTGGTTGGACGCTACCGCGCCTGCTTGGCCGCTTCCGCGACTGCTTGGACGCTTCCGCGCCTGCTTGGACCCTTCTGCGTCTTCTTGCATGCTTCCGCGCCTGCTTGGACGTTTCCGCGCCTGCTTGCACGCTACCGCGCCTGCTTGGACGCTTCCGCGACTGCTTGCATGCTTCCGCGCCTGCTTGGACGTTTCCGCGCCTGCTTGCACGCTTCCGCGCCTGCTTGGACTCTTCTGCGTGTTCTTGCATGCTTCCGCGCCTGCTTGGACGTTTCCGCTCCTGCTTGGACGCTTCCGTGACTGCTTGGACGCTTCCGCGACTGCTTGGACGCTTCCGCGCCTGCTTGGACGCTTCCGCGCCTGCTTGCATGCTTCCGCGCCTGCTTGGACGCTTCCGCCCCTGCTTGGACTCTTCTGCGCCTTCTTGCATGCTTCCGCGCCTGCTTGCATGCTTCCCCGCCTGCTTGGACGCTTCCGCGCCTGCTTGGACTCTTCTGCGTCTTCTTGCATGCTTCCGCGCCTGCTTGGACGTTCCCGCGCCTGCTTGGACGCTACCGCGCCTGCTTGGACGCTTCCGTGACTGCTTGGACGTTTTTGCGCCTGCTTGGCCGCTTCCGCGACTGCTTGGACGCTTCCGCGCCTGCTTGGACCCTTCTGCGTCTTCTTGCATGCTTCCGCGCCTGCTTGGACGTTTCCGCGCCTGCTTGCACGCTACCGCGCCTGCTTGGACGCTTCCGCGACTGCTTGCATGCTTCCGCGCCTGCTTGGACGTTTCCGCGCCTGCTTGCACGCTTCCGCGCCTGCTTGGACGTTTCCGCGCCTGCTTGCACGCTTCCGCGCCTGCTTGGACGCTTCCGCGACTGCTTGGACGCTACCGCGCCTGCTTGGACGCTGCCGCGACTGCTTGGACACTACCGCGACTGCTTGGACGCTTCCGCGCCTGGTTGGTCGCTACCGCGCCTGCTTGGACTTTCCGCGCCTGCTTGGACGCTTACGCGCCTGCTTGGACGCTTCCGCGCCTGCTTGGACGCTTCCGCGACTGCTTGGACGCTTCTGCGCCTGTGTGTATGCTTCCGCGCCTGCTTGGACGCTTCCGCGCCTGCTTGGACTCTTCTGCGCCTTCTTACGTGCTTCCGCGCCTGCTTGCATGCTTCCGCGCCTGCTTGGACGCTTCCGCGCCTGTATGGATGCTTCCGCGCCTGCTTGCACGCTTCCGCGCCTGCTTGGACGCTTCCGCGCGTGCTTGGACGCTACCGCGCCTGCTTGGACGCTTCCACTCCTGCTTGGACGCTTCCGCGCCTGCTTGGACGCTTCCGCGCCTGCTTGGACGCTTCCGCGACAGCTTGGACGCTTCCGCGCCTGCTTGGACTCTTCTGCGCCTTCTTGGACGCTTCCGCGCCTGCTTGGACGCTTCCGCGACAGCTTGGACGCTTCCGCGCCTGCTTGGACTCTTCTGCGCCTTCTTGGACGCTTACGCGCCTGCTTGGACGCTTCCGCGCCTGTATGGATGCTTCCGCGCCTGCTTGGACGCTACCGCGCCTGCTTGGACGCTTCCGCGAGTGCTTGGACGCTTCCGCGCCTGCTTGGACGCTTCGGCGACTGCTTGGACGCTTCCGCGCCTACTTGGACGCTTCCGCGCCTGCTTGGACACTTCCGCGTCTGCTTGGACTCTTCTGCGCCTTCTTGCATGCTTCCGCGCCTTCTTGCATGCTTCCGCGCCTACTTGGACGTTTCCGCGCCTGCTTGGACGCTTCCGCGCCTGCTTGCATGCTTCCGCGCCTGCTTGGACGCTTCCACGCCTGCTTGGACTCTTCTGCGCCTTCTTGCATAATTCCGCGCCTACTTGGGCGCTTACGCTCCTGCTTGGACGCTTCCGCGCCTGCTTGGACGCTTCGGCGACTGCTTGGACGGTTCCGCGCCTACTTGGACGCTTATGAGCCTGCTTGGACGCTTACGCGCCTGCTTGGACGCTTCCGCGCCTGCTTGGACGCTTCCGCGACTGCTTGGACGCTTCCGCGCCTGTGTGTATGCTTCCGCGCCTGCTTGGACGCTTCCGCGCCTGCTTGGACGCTTCCGAGCCTGCTTGGAAGCTTTCGCGCCTGCTTGGACGCTTCCGCGCCTGCTTGGACGTTACCGCGCCTGCTTGTACGCTTCCGCTCCTGCTTGGCCGCTTCCGCGCCTGCTTGGACGCTTCCGCGCCTGCTTGGGCGCTTCCGCGCCTGCTTGGGCGCTTCCGCGCCTGCTTGGACGCTTCCGCGCCTGCTTGGACGCTTCCGCGCCTGCTTGGGCGCTTCCGCGTTTTCTTGGACGCTTCCGCTCCTGCTTGGACGCTACCGCGCCTGCTTGGACGCTTCCGCGCCTGCTTGGGCGCATCCGCGTCTGCTTCGACTCTTCTGCGCCTTCTTGCATGCTTCCGCGCCTTCTTGCATGCTTCCGCGCCTACTTGGACGTATCCGCGCCTGCTTGGACGCTTCCGCGCCTGATGGACGCTTCCGCGCCTGCTTGCACGGTTCCGCGCCTGCTTGGACGCTTCCGCGCCTGCTTGGACGCTACCGCGCCTGCTTGCACGGTTCCGCGCCTGCTTGGACGCTTCCGCTCCTGCTTGGACGCTTCCGCGCCTGCTTGGACGCTTCCGCGCCTGCTTGGGCGCTTCCGCGCCTGCTTGGGCGCTTCCGCGCCTGCTTGGACGCTTCCGCGCCTGCTTGGACGCTTCCGCGCCTGCTTGGGTGCTTCCGCGTTTTCTTGGACGCTTCCGCGCCTGCTTGGACGCTACCGCGCCTGCTTGGACGCTTCCGCGCCTGCTTGGGCGCTTCCGCGCCTGCTTGGACGCTTCCGCGCCTGCTTGGACGCTTCCGCGCCTGCTTGGACGCTTCCGCTCCTGCTTGGACGCTTCCGCGCCTGCTTGCACGGTTCCGCGCCTGCTTGGACGCTTCCGCGCCTGCTTGCATGCTACCTCGCCTGCTTGGGCGCTTCCGCGCCTGCTTGGACGCTTCCGCGCCTGCTTGGACGCTTCCGCGCCTGCTTGGGTGCTTCCGCGTTTTCTTGGACGCTTCCGCGCCTGCTTGGACGCTACCGCGCCTGCTTGGACGCTTCCGCGCCTGCTTGGGCGCTTCCGCGCCTGCTTGGACGCTTCCGCGCCTGCTTGGACGCTTCCGCGCCTGCTTGGACGCTTCCGCGACAGCTTGGACGCTTCCGCGCCTGCTTGGACTCTTCTGCGCCTTCTTGGACGCTTCCGCGCCTGCTTGCATGCTACCTCGCCTGCTTGGACGCTTCCGCCACTGCTTGCACGGTTCCGAGACTGCTTGGACGCTTCCGCGCCTGCTTGGACGCTACCGCGCCTGCTTGGACGCTTCCGCGAGTGCTTGGACGCTTCCGCGCCTGCTTGGACGCTTCCACGCCTGCTTGGACTCTTCTGCGCCTGATTGGACGATTCCGCGCCTGCTTGGACGCTTCCGCGACTGCTTGGACCCTTCCGCGCCTGTGTGTATGCTTCCGCGCCTGCTTGGACGCTTCCGCGCCTGCTTGGACGCTACCGCGCCTGCTTGGACGCTTCCGCGACTGCTTGGACGCTTCCGCGCCTACTTGGACGCTTCCGAGCCTGCTTGGACGCTTACGCGCCTGCTTGGACGCTTCCGCGCCTGCTTGGACGCTTCCGCGACTGCTTGGACGCTTCTGCGCCTGTGTGTATGCTTCCGCGCCTGCTTGGACGCTTCCGCGCCTGCTTGGACTCTTCTGCGCCTTCTTACGTGCTTCCGCGCCTGCTTGCATGCTTCCGCGCCTGCTTGGACGCTTCCGCGCCTGTATGGATGCTTCCGCGCCTGCTTGCACGCTTCCGCGCCTGCTTGGACGCTTCCGCGCCTGCTTGGACGCTACCGCGCCTGCTTGGACGCTTCCACTCCTGCTTGGACGCTTCCGCGCCTGCTTGGACGCTTCCGCGCCTGCTTGGACGCTTCCGCGACAGCTTGGACGCTTCCGCGCCTGCTTGGACTCTTCTGCGCCTTCTTGGACGCTTCCGCGCCTGCTTGGACGCTTCCGCGACAGCTTGGACGCTTCCGCGCCTGCTTGGACTCTTCTGCGCCTTCTTGGACGCTTACGCGCCTGCTTGGACGCTTCCGCGCCTGTATGGATGCTTCCGCGCCTGCTTGGACGCTACCGCGCCTGCTTGGACGCTTCCGCGAGTGCTTGGACGCTTCCGCGCCTGCTTGGACGCTTCGGCGACTGCTTGGACGCTTCCGCGCCTACTTGGACGCTTACGAGCCTGCTTGGACGCTTACGCGCCTGCTTGGACGCTTCCGCGCCTGCTTGGGCGCTTCTGCGACTGCTTGGACGCTTCCGCGCCTGTGTGTATGCTTCCGCGCCTGCTTGGACGTTTCCGCGCCTGCTTGGACGCTTCCGCGCCTGCTTGGACGTTTCCGCGCCTGCTTGGACGCTTCCGCGCCTGCTTGGACGCTTCCGCGACAGCTTGGACGCTTCCGCGCCTGCTTGGACTCTTCTGCGCCTTCTTGGACGCTTCCGCGCCTGCTTGCACGGTTCCGCGCCTGCTTGGACGCTTCCGCGCCTGCTTGCATGCTACCTCGCCTGCTTGGGCGCTTCCGCGCCTGCTTGGACGCTTCCGCGCCTGCTTGGACGCTTCCGCGCCTGCTTGGGTGCTTCCGCGTTTTCTTGGACGCTTCCGCGCCTGCTTGGACGCTACCGCGCCTGCTTGGACGCTTCCGCGCCTGCTTGCACGGTTCCGCGCCTGCTTGGACGCTTCCGCGCCTGCTTGGACGCTTCCGCGCCTGCTTGGACGCTTCCGCGACAGCTTGGACGCTTCCGCGCCTGCTTGGACGCTTCCGCGCCTGTATGGATGCTTCCGCGCCTGCTTGGACGCTACCGCGCCTGCTTGGACGCTTCCGCGAGTGCTTGGACGCTTCCGCGCCTGCTTGGACGCTTCGGCGACTGCTTGGACGCTTCCGCGCCTACTTGGACGCTTCCGAGCCTGCTTGGACGCTTACGCGCCTGCTTGGACGCTTCCGTGCCTGCTTGGACGCTTCCGCGACTGCTTGGACGCTTCCGCGCCTGTGTGTATGCTTCCGCGCCTGCTTGGACGCTTCCGCGCCTGCTTGGACTCTTCTGCGCCTTCTTACGTGCTTCCGCGCCTGCTTGCATGCTTCCGCGCCTGCTTGGACGCTTCCGCGCCTGCTTGCACGCTTCCGCGCCTGCTTGGACGCTTCCGCGCCTGCTTGGACGCTTACGCGCCTGCTTGGACGCTTCCGCGCCTGTATGGATGCTTCCGCGCCTGCTTGGACGCTACCGCGCCTGCTTGGACGCTTCCGCGACTGCTTGGACGCTTCCGCGACTGCTTGGACGCTTCCGCGACTGCTTGGACGCTTCCGCGAGTGCTTGGACGGTTCCGCGCCTGCTTGGACGCTTCCATGCGTGCTTGGACGCTTCCGCGCCTGCTTGGACACTTCCGCGTCTGCTTGGACTCTTCTGCGCCTTCTTGCATGCTTCCGCGACAGCTTGGACGCTTCCGCGCCTGCTTGGACTCTTCTGCGCCTTCTTGGACGCTTACGCGCCTGCTTGGACGCTTCCGCGCCTGCTTGGACGCTACCGCGACTGCTTGGACGCTTCCGCGCCTGCTTGGACTCTTCTGCGCCTTCTTGGACGCTTCCGCGACAGCTTGGACGCTTCCGCGCCTGCTTGGACTCTTCTGCGCCTTCTTGGACGCTTACGCGCCTGCTTGGACGCTTCCGCGCCTGTATGGATGCTTCCGCGCCTGCTTGCACGCTTCCGCCCCTGCTTGGACACTTCCGCGTCTGCTTGGACTCTTCTGCGCCTTCTTGCATGCTTCCGCGCCTTCTTGCATGCTTCCGCGCCTACTTGGACGTTTCCGCGCCTGCTTGGACGCTTCCGCGCCTGCTTGCATGCTTCCTCGCCTGCTTGGACGCTTCCGCCACTGCTTGCACGGTTTCGAGCCTGCTTGGACGCTTCCGCGCCGGCTTGGACGCTACCGCGCCTGCTTGGACGCTTCCACTCCTGCTTGGACGCTTCCGCGACTGCTTGGACGCTTCCGCGACTGCTTGGACGCTTCCGCGAGTGCTTAGACGGTTCCGCGCCTGCTTGGACGCTTCCATGCCTGCTTGGACGCTTCCGCGCCTGCTTGGACACTTCCGCGTCTGCTTGGACTCTTCTGCGCCTTCTTGCATGCTTCCGCGCCTTCTTGCATGCTTCCGCGCCTACTTGGACGTTTCCGCGCCTGCTTGGACGCTTCCGCGCCTGCTTGCATGCTTCCGCGCCTGCTTGGACGCTTCCACGCCTGCTTGGACTCTTCTGCGCCTTCTTGCATAATTCCGCGCCTACTTGGGCGCTTACGCTCCTGCTTGGACGCTTCCGCGCCTGCTTGGACGCTTCGGCGACTGCTTGGACGGTTCCGCGCCTACTTGGACGCTTATGAGCCTGCTTGGACGCTTACGCGCCTGCTTGGACGCTTCCGCGCCTGCTTGGACGCTTCCGCGACTGCTTGGACGCTTCCGCGCCTGTGTGTATGCTTCCGCGCCTGCTTGGACGCTTCCGCGCCTGCTTGGACGCTTCCGCGCCTGCTTGGACACTTCCGCGCCTGCTTGCACGGTTCCGAGCCTGCTTGGAAGCTTTCACGCCTGCTTGGACGCTTCCGCGCCTGCTTGGACGTTACCGCGCCTGCTTGTACGTTTCCGCGCCTGCTTGGACGCTACCGCGCCTGCTTGGACACTTCCGCGCCTGCTTGGACGCTTCCGCGACAGCTTGGACGCTTCCGCGCCTGCTTGGACTCTTCTGCGCCTTCTTGAACGCTTACGCGCCTGCTTGGACGCTTCCGCGCCTGTATGAAGGCTTCCGCGCCTGCTTGGACGCTTCCGCGCCTGCTTGCACGCTTCCGCGCCTGCTTGGACGCTTCCGCGCCTGCTTGGACGCTTCCGCGCCTGCTTGGACACTTCCGCGTCTGCTTGGACTCTTCTGCGCCTTCTTGCATGCTTCCGCGCCTTCTTGCATGCTTCCGCGCCTACTTGGACGTTTCCGCGCCTGCTTGGACGCTTCCGCGCCTGCTTGCATTCTACCTCGCCTGCTTGGACGCTTCCGCCACTGCTTGCACGGTTCCGAGCCTGCTTGGACGCTTCCGCGCCTGCTTGGACGCTACCGCGCCTGCTTGGACGCTTCCGCGAGTGCTTGGACGCTTCCGCGCCTGCTTGGACGCTTCCACGCCTGCTTGGACTCTTCTGCGTCTTCTTGCATGCTTCCGCGCCTGTTGGGACGCTTCCGCGTCTTCTTGGACGCTTCCGCGCCTGGTTGGACGCTAACGCGACTGCTTGGTCGCTTCCGCGCCTGCCTGGACGCTTCCGCGCCAGCTTGCATGCTTCCGCGCCTGCTTGGACGCTTCCGCGCCTGCTTGGACTCTTCTGCGCCTCCTTGCATGCTGCCGCGCCTACTTGGAAGTTTCCGCGCCTGCTTCGACGCTTCCGCGCCTCCATGGACGCTTCCGCGCCTGCTTGGACTTTTCTGCGCCTTCTTGCATGCTTCCGCCCCTTCTTGAACGCTTCCGTGCCTACTTGCACGGTTCTGCGCCTGCTTGGACTCTTCCGCACCTGCTTGTACTCTTCCACGCCTGCTTGGACGCTTCCGCGCCTAATTGGACGCTACCCCGCCTGCTTGGTCGCTTCCGCGCCTGCTTGCACGCTTCCGCGCCTGCTTGGACGCTTCCGCGCCTGGTTGGACGCTACCGCGACTGCTTGGTCGCTTTCGCGCCTGCCTGGACGCTTCCGCGCCTGCTTGCATGCTTCCGCGACTGCTTGGACGCTTCCGCGACTGCTTGGACGATTCCGCGCCTGGTTGGACGCTACCGCGCCTGCTTGGACGCTTCCGCGACTGCTTGGACGCTTCCGCGCCTGCTTGGACGCTACCGCGCCTGCTTGGACGCTTCCGCGCCTGGTTGGACGCTACCGCGCCTGCTTGGACGCTTCCGCGACTGCTTGCATGCTTCCGCGCCTGCTTGGACGTTTCCGCGCCTGCTTGCACGCTTCCGCGCCTGCTTGGACTCTTCTGCGTGTTCTTGCATGCTTCCGCGCCTGCTTGGACGTTTCCGCTCCTGCTTGGACGCTTCCGTGACTGCTTGGACGCTTCCGCGACTGCTTGGACGCTTCCGCGCCTGCTTGGACGCTTCCGCGCCTGCTTGCATGCTTCCGCGCCTGCTTGGACGCTTCCGCCCCTGCTTGGACTCTTCTGCGCCTTCTTGCATGCTTCCGCGCCTGCTTGCATGCTTCCCCGCCTGCTTGGACGCTTCCGCGCCTGCTTGGACTCTTCTGCGTCTTCTTGCATGCTTCCGCGCCTGCTTGGACGTTCCCGCGCCTGCTTGGACGCTACCGCGCCTGCTTGGACGCTTCCGTGACTGCTTGGACGTTTTCGCGCCTGCTTGGCCGCTTCCGCGACTGCTTGGACGCTTCCGCGCCTGCTTGGACCCTTCTGCGTCTTCTTGCATGCTTCCGCGCCTGCTTGGACGTTTCCGCGCCTGCTTGCACGCTACCGCGCCTGCTTGGACGCTTCCGCGACTGCTTGCATGCTTCCGCGCCTGCTTGGACGTTTCCGCGCCTGCTTGCACGCTTCCGCGCCTGCTTGGACGTTTCCGCGCCTGCTTGCACGCTTCCGCGCCTGCTTGGACGCTTCCGCGACTGCTTGGACGCTACCGCGCCTGCTTGGACGCTGCCGCGACTGCTTGGACACTACCGCGACTGCTTGGACGCTTCCGCGCCTGGTTGGTCGCTACCGCGCCTGCTTGGACTTTCCGCGCCTGCTTGGACGCTTCCGCGCCTGCTTGCATGCTTCCCCGCCTGCTTGGACGCTTCCGCGACTTCTTGGACTCTTCCGCGCCTGCTTGGACGCTTCCGCGACTGCTTGGACGCTTCCGCGCCTGGTTGGACGCTACAGCGCCTGCTTGGACGCTCCTGCGATTGCTTGGACGCTTCCGCGCCTGCTTGGACTCTTCTGCGCCTTCTTGCATGCTTCCGCGCCTACTTGGACGTTTCCGCGCCTGCTTGGACGCTTCCGCGCCTGCTTGCATGCTTCCCCTCCTGCTTGGACGCTTCCGCGCCTGCTTGGACTCTTCTGCGTCTTCTTGCATGCTTCCGCGCCTGCTTGGACGTTTCCGCGCCTGCTTGGACACTTCTGCGCTTGCTTGGACGCTCCCACGTCTGCTTGGACGCTTCCGCGCCTGCTTGGACGTTTCCGCGCCTGCTTGGACGCTTCCGCGCCTGCTTGGACGCTTCCGCGTCTGCTTGGACGGTTCCGCGCCTACTTGGACGCTTATGAGCCTGCTTGGACGCTTACGCGCCTGCTTGGACGCTTCCGCGCCTGCTTGAACGCTTCCGCGACTGCTTGGACGCTTCCGCGCCTGTGTGTATGCTTCCGCGCCTGCTTGGACGCTTCCGCGCCTGCTTGGACGCTTCCGCGCCTGCTTGGACACTTCCGCGCCTGCTTGCACGGTTCCGAGCCTGCTTGGAAGCTTTCGCGCCTGCTTGGACGCTTCCGCGCCTGCATGGACGTTACCGCGCCTGCTTGTACGTTTCCGCGCCTGCTTGGACGCTACCGCGCCTGCTTGGACACTTCCGCGCCTGCTTGGACGCTTCCGCGACAGCTTGGACGCTTCCGCGCCTGCTTGGACTCTTCTGCGCCTTCTTGAACGCTTACGCGCCTGCTTGGACGCTTCCGCGCCTGTATGAAGGCTTCCGCGCCTGCTTGGACGCTTCCGCGCCTGCTTGCACGCTTCCGCGACTGCTTGGACGCTTCCGCGCCTGTGTGTATGCTTCCGCGCCTGCTTGGACGCTTCCGCGCCTGCTTGGACGCTTCCGCGCCTGCTTGGACACTTCCGCGCCTGCTTGCACGGTTCCGAGCCTGCTTGGAAGCTTTCGCGCCTGCTTGGACGCTTCCGCGCCTGCATGGACGTTACCGCGCCTGCTTGTACGTTTCCGCGCCTGCTTGGACGCTACCGCGCCTGCTTGGACACTTCCGCGCCTGCTTGGACGCTTCCGCGACAGCTTGGACGCTTCCGCGCCTGCTTGGACTCTTCTGCGCCTTCTTGAACGCTTACGCGCCTGCTTGGACGCTTCCGCGCCTGTATGAAGGCTTCCGCGCCTGCTTGGACGCTTCCGCGCCTGCTTGCACGCTTCCGCGCCTGCTTGGACGCTTCCGCGCCTGCTTGGACGCTTCCGCGCCTGCTTGGACACTTCCGCGTCTGCTTGGACTCTTCTGCGCCTTCTTGCATGCTTCCGCGCCTTCTTGCATGCTTCCGCGCCTACTTGGACGTTTCCGCGCCTGCTTGGACGCTTCCGCGCCTGCTTGCATTCTACCTCGCCTGCTTGGACGCTTCCGCCACTGCTTGCACGGTTCCGAGCCTGCTTGGACGCTTCCGCGAGTGCTTGGACGCTTCCGCGCCTGCTTGGACGCTTCCACGCCTGCTTGGACTCTTCTGCGTCTTCTTGCATGCTTCCGCGCCTGTTTGGACGCTTCCGCGTCTTCTTGGACGCTTCCGCGCCTGGTTGGACGCTAACGCGACTGCTTGGTCGCTTCCGCGCCTGCCTGGACGCTTCCGCGCCAGCTTGCATGCTTCCGCGCCTGCTTGGACGCTTCCGCGCCTGCTTGGACTCTTCTGCGCCTCCTTGCATGCTGCCGCGCCTACTTGGAAGTTTCCGCGCCTGCTTCGACGCTTCCGCGCCTCCATGGACGCTTCCGCGCCTGCTTGGACTTTTCTGCGCCTTCTTGCATGCTTCCGCCCCTTCTTGAACGCTTCCGTGCCTACTTGCACGGTTCTGCGCCTGCTTGGACTCTTCCGCACCTGCTTGTACTCTTCCACGCCTGCTTGGACGCTTCCGCGCCTAATTGGACGCTACCCCGCCTGCTTGGTCGCTTCCGCGCCTGCTTGCACGCTTCCGCGCCTGCTTGGACGCTTCCGCGCCTGGTTGGACGCTACCGCGACTGCTTGGTCGCTTTCGCGCCTGCCTGGACGCTTCCGCGCCTGCTTGCATGCTTCCGCGACTGCTTGGACGCTTCCGCGACTGCTTGGACGATTCCGCGCCTGGTTGGACGCTACCGCGCCTGCTTGGACGCTTCCGCGACTGCTTGGACGCTTCCGCGCCTGCTTGGACGCTACCGCGCCTGCTTGGACGCTTCCGCGCCTGGTTGGACGCTACCGCGCCTGCTTGGACGCTTCCGCGACTGCTTGGACGCTTCCGCCCCTGCTTGGACTCTTCTGCGCCTTCTTGCATGCTTCCGCGCCTGCTTGAATGCTTCCCCGCCTGCTTGGACGCTTCCGCGCCTGGTTGGACGCTACCGCGCCTGCTTGGCCGCTTCCGCGACTGCTTGGACGCTTCCGCGCCTGCTTGGACCCTTCTGCGTCTTCTTGCATGCTTCCGCGCCTGCTTGGACGTTTCCGCGCCTGCTTGCACGCTACCGCGCCTGCTTGGACGCTTCCGCGACTGCTTGCATGCTTCCGCGCCTGCTTGGACGTTTCCGCGCCTGCTTGCACGCTTCCGCGCCTGCTTGGACTCTTCTGCGTGTTCTTGCATGCTTCCGCGCCTGCTTGGACGTTTCCGCTCCTGCTTGGACGCTTCCGTGACTGCTTGGACGCTTCCGCGACTGCTTGGACGCTTCCGCGCCTGCTTGGACGCTTCCGCGCCTGCTTGCATGCTTCCGCGCCTGCTTGGACGCTTCCGCCCCTGCTTGGACTCTTCTGCGCCTTCTTGCATGCTTCCGCGCCTGCTTGCATGCTTCCCCGCCTGCTTGGACGCTTCCGCGCCTGCTTGGACTCTTCTGCGTCTTCTTGCATGCTTCCGCGCCTGCTTGGACGTTCCCGCGCCTGCTTGGACGCTACCGCGCCTGCTTGGACGCTTCCGTGACTGCTTGGACGTTTTCGCGCCTGCTTGGCCGCTTCCGCGACTGCTTGGACGCTTCCGCGCCTGCTTGGACCCTTCTGCGTCTTCTTGCATGCTTCCGCGCCTGCTTGGACGTTTCCGCGCCTGCTTGCACGCTACCGCGCCTGCTTGGACGCTTCCGCGACTGCTTGCATGCTTCCGCGCCTGCTTGGACGTTTCCGCGCCTGCTTGCACGCTTCCGCGCCTGCTTGGACGTTTCCGCGCCTGCTTGCACGCTTCCGCGCCTGCTTGGACGCTTCCGCGACTGCTTGGACGCTACCGCGCCTGCTTGGACGCTGCCGCGACTGCTTGGACACTACCGCGACTGCTTGGACGCTTCCGCGCCTGGTTGGTCGCTACCGCGCCTGCTTGGACTTTCCGCGCCTGCTTGGACGCTTCCGCGCCTGCTTGCATGCTTCCCCGCCTGCTTGGACGCTTCCGCGACTTCTTGGACTCTTCCGCGCCTGCTTGGACGCTTCCGCGACTGCTTGGACGCTTCCGCGCCTGGTTGGACACTACCGCGCCTGCTTGGACGCTCCTGCGATTGCTTGGACGCTTCCGCGCCTGCTTGGACTCTTCTGCGCCTTCTTGCATGCTTCCGCGCCTACTTGGACGTTTCCGCGCCTGCTTGGACGCTTCCGCGCCTGCTTGCATGCTTCCCCTCCTGCTTGGACGCTTCCGCGCCTGCTTGGACTCTTCTGCGTCTTCTTGCATGCTTCCGCGCCTGCTTGGACGTTTCCGCGCCTGCTTGGACACTTCTGCGCTTGCTTGGACGCTCCCACGTCTGCTTGGACGCTTCCGCGCCTGCTTGGACGTTTCCGCGCCTGCTTGGACGCTTCCGCGCCTGCTTGGACGCTTCCGCGTCTGCTTGGACGCTTCCGCGCCTGCTTGGACGCTTCCGCGCCTGCTTGGACGCTTCCGCGACTGCTTGGACGCTTCCGCGCCTGGTTGGACGCTACCGCGCCTGCTTGGACGCTTCCGCGACTGCTTGCACGCTTCCGCGCACGCTTGGACGCTACCGCGCCTGCTTGGACGCTTCCGCGACTGCTTGGACGCTACCGCGCCTGCTTGGACGCTTCCGTGACTGCTTGGACGCTTCCGCGCCTGCTTGGACTTTTCTGCGCCTGCTTGGACTCTTCTGCGACTGCTTGGACGCTTCCGCGCCTGCCTGGACTTTTCTGCGCCTGCTTGGACTCTTCTGCGCCTTCTTGCATGCTTTCGCGCCTGCTTGGACGTTTCCGCGTCTGCTTGGACGCTTCCGCGACTTCTTGGACTCTTCCGCGCCTGCTTGGACGCTTCCGCGCCTGCTTGGACTCTTCTGCGCCTGCTTGGACTCTTCTGCGCCTTCTTGCATGCTTCCGCGCCTGCTTGGACTCTTCCGCGCATGCTTGGACGCTGCCGCGACTGCTTGGACGCTTCCGCGCCTGCTTGGACGCTTCCGCGCATGCTTGGACGCTCCCACGCCTGCTTGGACGCTCCCACGTCTGCTTGGACGCTTCCGCGCCTGCTTGGACGCTTCCGCGACTGATTGGACGCTTCCGCGCCTGCTTGGACGCTACCCCGCCTGCTTGGTCGCTTCCGCGGCTACTTGGACGTTTTCGCGCCTGCTTGGACTCTTCTGCGCCTTCTTGCATGCTTCCGCGCCTGCTTGCATGCTTCCGCACCTGCTTGGACGCTACCGCGCCTGCTTCGACGCTTCCGCGACTGCTTGGACGCTTCCGCGCCTGCTTGGACTCTTCTGCGCCTGCTTGGACGTTTCCGCGCCTGCTTGGACGCTTCCGCGTCTGCTTGCATGCTTCCCCGCCTGCTTGGACGCTTCCGCGCCTGCTTGGACTCTTCTGCGTCTTCTTGCATGCTTCCGCGCCTGCTTGGACGTTTCCGCGACTGCTTGGACGCTTCCGCGCCTGGTTGGACGCTACCGCGCCTGCTTGCATGCTTCCCCGTCTGCTTGGACGCTTCCGCGCCTCCTTGGACGCTTCCGCGCCTGCTTGCATGCTTCCCCGCCTGCTTGGACGCTTCCGCGGCTGCTTGGACGCTTCCGCGACTGCTTGGACGCTACCGCGGCTGCTTGGACGCTTCCGCGACTGCTTGGACGCTACCGCGCCTGCTTGGACGCTGCCGCGACTGCTTGGACACTACCGCGCCTGCTTGGACGCTTCCACGACTGCTTGGACGCTTCCCCGCCTGCTTGGACGCTTCCGCGCCTGCTTGGACTCTTCTGCGTCTTCTTGCATGCTTCCGCGCCTGCTTGGACGTTTCCGCGACTGCTAGGACGCTTCCGCGCCTGGTTGGACGCTACCGCGCCTGCTTGGACGCTTCCGCGACTGCTTGGAAGCTTCCGCGCATGCTTGCATGCTTCCCCGCCTGCTTGGACGCTTCCGCGCCTGCTTGGACGCTTCCGCGACTGCTTGGACGCTACCGTGCCTGCTTGGACGCTGCCGCGACTGCTTGGACACTACCGCGACTGCTTGGACGCTTCCGCGCCTGCTTGGACGCTTCCGCGACTGCTTGGACGCTTCCGCGCCTGCTTGGACTCTTCTGCTACTTCTTGCATGCTTCCGCGCCTACTTGGACGTTTCCGCGCCTGCTTGGACGCTTCCGCGACTGATTGGACGCTTCCGCGCCTGCTTGGACGTTTTCGCGCCTGCTTGGACTCTTCTGCGCCTTCTTGCATGCTTCCGCGCCTGCTTGCATGCTTCCCCGCCTGCTTGGACGCTTCCGCGCCTGGTTGGACGCTACCGCGCCTGCTTGGACGCTCCCACGTCTGCTTGGACGCTTCCGCGCCTGCTTGGACTCTTCTGCGTCTTCTTGCATGCTTCCGCGCCTGCTTGGACGTTTCCGCGACTGCTTGGACGCTTCCGCGCCTGGTTGGACGCTACCGCGCCTGCTTGCATGCTTCCCCGTCTGCTTGGACGCTTCCGCGCCTCCTTGGACGCTTCCGCGCCTGCTTGCATGCTTCCCCGCCTGCTTGGACGCTTCCGCGGCTGCTTGGACGCTTCCGCGACTGCTTGGACGCTTCCGCGACTGCTTGGACGCTTCCGCGCCTGCTTGGACTCTTCTGCGTCTTCTTGCATGCTTCCGCGCATGCTTGCATGCTTCCCCGCCTGCTTGGACGCTTCCGCGCCTGCTTGGACTCTTCTGCGTCTTCTTGCATGCTTCCGCGCATGCTTGCATGCTTCCCCGCCTGCTTGGACGCTTCCGCGCCAGCTTGGACTCTTCTGCGTCTTCTTGCATGCTTCCGCGCATGCTTGCATGCTTCCCCGCCTGCTTGGACGCTTCCGCGCCTGCTTGGACTCTTCTGCGCCTTCTTGCATGCTTCCGCGCATGCTTGCATGCTTCCCCGCCTGCTTGGACGCTTCCGCGCCTGCTTGGACGCTTCCGCGACTGCTTGGACGCTACCGCGCCTGCTTGGACGCTGCCGCGACTGCTTGGACACTACCGCGACTGCTTGGACGCTTCCGCGCCTGGTTGGTCGCTACCGCGCCTGCTTGGACTTTCCGCGCCTGCTTGGACGCTTCCGCGCCTGCTTGCATGCTTCCCCGCCTGCTTGGACGCTTTCGCGCCTGCTTGGACGCTTCCGCGCCTGCTTGGTCGTTACCGCGCCTGCTTGGACGCTTCCGCTCCTGCTTGGACGCTTCCGCGACTGCTTGGAAGCTTCCGCGACTGCTTGGACGCTACCGCGACTGCTTGGACGCTTCCGCGCCTGCTTGGACGCTTCCGCGCCTGCTTGGACTGTTCTGCGCCTTCTTGCATGCTTCCGCGCCTGCTTGGACACTTCCGCGAGTGCTTGGACGGTTCCGCGCCTGCTTGGACGCTTCTGCGCCTTCTTGGACGCTTCCGCGCCTGCTTGGACGCTTCCGCGACTGCTTGGACGCTTCCGCGCCTGCTTGGACTCTTCTGCGCCTTCTTGCATGCTTCCGCGCCTGCTTGGACGTTTCCGCGCCTGCTTGGACGCTACCGCGCCTGCTTGGACGCTTCAGCGACTGCTTGGACGCTTCTGCGCCTGCTTGGACTTTTCTGCGCCTGCTTGGACTCTTCTGCGCCTTCTTGCATGCTTCCGCGCCTGCTTGGACGTTTCCGCGCCTGCTTGGACGCTACCGCGCCTGCTTGGACGCTTTCGCGTCTGCTTGGACGCTACCGCGCCTGCTTGGACGCTTCAGCGACTGCTTGGACGCTTCTGCGCCTGCCTGGAGTTTTCTGCGCCTGCTTGGACTCTTCTGCGCCTTCTTGCATGCTTCCGCGCCTGCTTGGACGTTTCCGCGCCTGCTAGGACGCTACCGCGCCTGCTTGGATGCTTCCGCACCTGCTTGCATGCTTCCCCGCCTGCTTGGACGCTTCCGCGACTTCTTGGACTCTTCCGCGCCTGCTTGGACGCTTCCGCGACTACTTGGACGCTTCCGAGCCTGGTTGGACGCTACCGCGCCTGCTTGGACGCTCCTGCGCCTGCTTGGACGCTTCCGCGACTGCTTGGACGCTTCCGCGCCTGCTTGGACTCTTCTGCTCCTTCTTGCATGCTTCCGCGCCTACTTGGACGTTTCCGCGCCTGCTTGGACGCTTCCGCGACTGATTGGACGCTTCTGCGCCTGCCTGGAGTTTTCTGCGCCTGCTTGGACTCTTCTGCGCCTTCTTGCATGCTTCCGCGCCTGCTTGGACGCTTCCGCGCCTGCTTGGACTCTTCTGCGTCTTCTTGCATGCTTCCGCGCCTGCTTGGACGTTCCCGCGCCTGCTTGGACGCTACCGCGCCTGCTTGGACGCTTCCGTGACTGCTTGGACGTTTTCGCGCCTGCTTGGCCGCTTCCGCGACTGCTTGGACGCTTCCGCGCCTGCTTGGACCCTTCTGCGTCTTCTTGCATGCTTCCGCGCCTGCTTGGACGTTTCCGCGACTGCTTGGACGCTTCCGCGCCTGGTTGGACGCTACCGCGCCTGCTTGCATGCTTCCCCGTCTGCTTGGACGCTTCCGCGCCTCCTTGGACGCTTCCGCGCCTGCTTGCATGCTTCCCCGCCTGCTTGGACGCTTCCGCGTCTGCTTGGACGCTTCCGCGACTGCTTGGACGCTACCGCGCCTGCTTGGACGCTGCCGCGACTGCTTGGACACTACCGCGCCTGCTTGGACGCTTCCGCGACTGCTTGGACGCTTCCGCGCCTGCTTGGACTCTTCTGCGTCTTCTTGCATGCTTCCGCGCATGCTTGCATGCTTCCCCGCCTGCTTGGACGCTTCCGCGCCTGCTTGGACTCTTCTGCGTCTTCTTGCATGCTTCCGCGCCTGCTTGGACGTTTCCGCGACTGCTAGGACGCTTCCGCGCCTGGTTGGACGCTACCGCGCCTGCTTGGACGCTTCCGCGACTGCTTGGACGCTACCGCGCCTGCTTGGACGCTGCCGCGACTGCTTGGACACTACCGCGCCTGCTTGGACGCTTCCGCGACTGCTTGGACGCTTCCGCGCCTGCTTGGACTCTTCTGCGTCTTCTTGCATGCTTCCGCGCCTGCTTGCATGCTTCCGCGCCTGCTTGGACGCTTCCGCCCCTGCTTGGACTCTTCTGCGCCTTCTTGCATGCTTCCGCGCCTGCTTGCATGCTTCCCCGCCTGCTTGGACGCTTCCGCGCCTGCTTGGACTCTTCTGCGTCTTCTTGCATGCTTCCGCGCCTGCTTGGACGTTCCCGCGCCTGCTTGGACGCTACCGCGCCTGCTTGGACGCTTCCGTGACTGCTTGGACGTTTTCGCGCCTGCTTGGCCGCTTCCGCGACTGCTTGGACGCTTCCGCGCCTGCTTGGACCCTTCTGCGTCTTCTTGCATGCTTCCGCGCCTGCTTGGACGTTTCCGCGCCTGCTTGCACGCTACCGCGCCTGCTTGGACGCTTCCGCGACTGCTTGCATGCTTCCGCGCCTGCTTGGACGTTTCCGCGCCTGCTTGCACGCTTCCGCGCCTGCTTGGACGTTTCCGCGCCTGCTTGCACGCTTCCGCGCCTGCTTGGACGCTTCCGCGACTGCTTGGACGCTACCGCGCCTGCTTGGACGCTGCCGCGACTGCTTGGACACTACCGCGACTGCTTGGACGCTTCCGCGCCTGGTTGGTCGCTACCGCGCCTGCTTGGACTTTCCGCGCCTGCTTGGACGCTTCCGCGCCTGCTTGCATGCTTCCCCGCCTGCTTGGACGCTTCCGCGACTTCTTGGACTCTTCCGCGCCTGCTTGGACGCTTCCGCGACTGCTTGGACGCTTCCGCGCCTGGTTGGACGCTACCGCGCCTGCTTGGACGCTCCTGCGATTGCTTGGACGCTTCCGCGCCTGCTTGGACTCTTCTGCGCCTTCTTGCATGCTTCCGCGCCTACTTGGACGTTTCCGCGCCTGCTTGGACGCTTCCGCGCCTGCTTGCATGCTTCCCCTCCTGCTTGGACGCTTCCGCGCCTGCTTGGACTCTTCTGCGTCTTCTTGCATGCTTCCGCGCCTGCTTGGACGTTTCCGCGCCTGCTTGGACACTTCTGCGCTTGCTTGGACGCTCCCACGTCTGCTTGGACGCTTCCGCGCCTGCTTGGACGTTTCCGCGCCTGCTTGGACGCTTCCGCGCCTGCTTGGACGCTTCCGCGTCTGCTTGGACGGTTCCGCGCCTACTTGGACGCTTATGAGCCTGCTTGGACGCTTACGCGCCTGCTTGGACGCTTCCGCGCCTTCTTGGACGCTTCCGCGACTGCTTGGACGCTTCCGCGCCTGTGTGTATGCTTCCGCGCCTGCTTGGACGCTTCCGCGCCTGCTTGGACGCTTCCGCGCCTGCTTGGACACTTCCGCGCCTGCTTGCACGGTTCCGAGCCTGCTTGGAAGCTTTCGCGCCTGCTTGGACGCTTCCGCGCCTGCTTGGACGTTACCGCGCCTGCTTGTACGTTTCCGCGCCTGCTTGGACGCTACCGCGCCTGCTTGGACACTTCCGCGCCTGCTTGGACGCTTCCGCGACAGCTTGGACGCTTCCGCGCCTGCTTGGACTCTTCTGCGCCTTCTTGAACGCTTACGCGCCTGCTTGGACGCTTCCGCGCCTGTATGAAGGCTTCCGCGCCTGCTTGGACGCTTCCGCGCCTGCTTGCACGCTTCCGCGCCTGCTTGGACGCTTCCGCGCCTGCTTGGACGCTTCCGCGCCTGCTTGGACACTTCCGCGTCTGCTTGGACTCTTCTGCGCCTTCTTGCATGCTTCCGCGCCTTCTTGCATGCTTCCGCGCCTACTTGGACGTTTCCGCGCCTGCTTGGACGCTTCCGCGCCTGCTTGCATTCTACCTCGCCTGCTTGGACGCTTCCGCCACTGCTTGCACGGTTCCGAGCCTGCTTGGACGCTTCCGCGCCTGCTTGGACGCTACCGCGCCTGCTTGGACGCTTCCGCGAGTGCTTGGACGCTTCCGCGCCTGCTTGGACGCTTCCACGCCTGCTTGGACTCTTCTGCGTCTTCTTGCATGCTTCCGCGCCTGTTTGGACGCTTCCGCGTCTTCTTGGACGCTTCCGCGCCTGGTTGGACGCTAACGCGACTGCTTGGTCGCTTCCGCGCCTGCCTGGACGCTTCCGCGCCAGCTTGCATGCTTCCGCGCCTGCTTGGACGCTTCCGCGCCTGCTTGGACTCTTCTGCGCCTCCTTGCATGCTGCCGCGCCTACTTGGAAGTTTCCGCGCCTGCTTCGACGCTTCCGCGCCTCCATGGACGCTTCCGCGCCTGCTTGGACTTTTCTGCGCCTTCTTGCATGCTTCCGCCCCTTCTTGAACGCTTCCGTGCCTACTTGCACGGTTCTGCGCCTGCTTGGACTCTTCCGCACCTGCTTGTACTCTTCCACGCCTGCTTGGACGCTTCCGCGCCTAATTGGACGCTACCCCGCCTGCTTGGTCGCTTCCGCGCCTGCTTGCACGCTTCCGCGCCTGCTTGGACGCTTCCGCGCCTGGTTGGACGCTACCGCGACTGCTTGGTCGCTTTCGCGCCTGCCTGGACGCTTCCGCGCCTGCTTGCATGCTTCCGCGACTGCTTGGACGCTTCCGCGACTGCTTGGACGATTCCGCGCCTGGTTGGACGCTACCGCGCCTGCTTGGACGCTTCCGCGACTGCTTGGACGCTTCCGCGCCTGCTTGGACGCTACCGCGCCTGCTTGGACGCTTCCGCGCCTGGTTGGACGCTACCGCGCCTGCTTGGACGCTTCCGCGACTGCTTGGACGCTTCCGCCCCTGCTTGGACTCTTCTGCGCCTTCTTGCATGCTTCCGCGCCTGCTTGCATGCTTCCCCGCCTGCTTGGACGCTTCCGCGCCTGCTTGGACGTTTCCGCGCCTGCTTGGACGCTTCCGCGCCTGCTTGGACGCTTCCGCGTCTGCTTGGACGCTTCCGCGCCTGCTTGGACGCTTCCGCGCCTGCTTGGACGCTTCCGCGACTGCTTGGACGCTTCCGCGCCTGGTTGGACGCTACCGCGCCTGCTTGGACGCTTCCGCGACTGCTTGCACGCTTCCGCGCACGCTTGGACGCTACCGCGCCTGCTTGGACGCTTCCGCGACTGCTTGGACGCTACCGCGCCTGCTTGGACGCTTCCGCGACTGCTTGGACGCTTCCGCGCCTGCTTGGACTTTTCTGCGCCTGCTTGGACTCTTCTGCGACTGCTTGGACGCTTCCGCGCCTGCCTGGACTTTTCTGCGCCTGCTTGGACTCTTCTGCGCCTTCTTGCATGCTTTCGCGCCTGCTTGGACGTTTCCGCGTCTGCTTGGACGCTTCCGCGACTTCTTGGACTCTTCCGCGCCTGCTTGGACGCTTCCGCGCCTGCTTGGACTCTTCTGCGCCTGCTTGGACTCTTCTGCGCCTTCTTGCATGCTTCCGCGCCTGCTTGGACTCTTCCGCGCATGCTTGGACGCTGCCGCGACTGCTTGGACGCTTCCGCGCCTGCTTGGACGCTTCCGCGCATGCTTGGACGCTCCCACGCCTGCTTGGACGCTCCCACGTCTGCTTGGACGCTTCCGCGCCTGCTTGGACGCTTCCGCGACTGATTGGACGCTTCCGCGCCTGCTTGGACGCTACCCCGCCTGCTTGGTCGCTTCCGCGGCTACTTGGACGTTTTCGCGCCTGCTTGGACTCTTCTGCGCCTTCTTGCATGCTTCCGCGCCTGCTTGCATGCTTCCGCACCTGCTTGGACGCTACCGCGCCTGCTTCGACGCTTCCGCGACTGCTTGGACGCTTCCGCGCCTGCTTGGACTCTTCTGCGCCTGCTTGGACGTTTCCGCGCCTGCTTGGACGCTTCCGCGTCTGCTTGCATGCTTCCCCGCCTGCTTGGACGCTTCCGCGCCTGCTTGGACTCTTCTGCGTCTTCTTGCATGCTTCCGCGCCTGCTTGGACGTTTCCGCGACTGCTTGGACGCTTCCGCGCCTGGTTGGACGCTACCGCGCCTGCTTGCATGCTTCCCCGTCTGCTTGGACGCTTCCGCGCCTCCTTGGACGCTTCCGCGCCTGCTTGCATGCTTCCCCGCCTGCTTGGACGCTTCCGCGGCTGCTTGGACGCTTCCGCGACTGCTTGGACGCTACCGCGGCTGCTTGGACGCTTCCGCGACTGCTTGGACGCTACCGCGCCTGCTTGGACGCTGCCGCGACTGCTTGGACACTACCGCGCCTGCTTGGACGCTTCCACGACTGCTTGGACGCTTCCCCGCCTGCTTGGACGCTTCCGCGCCTGCTTGGACTCTTCTGCGTCTTCTTGCATGCTTCCGCGCCTGCTTGGACGTTTCCGCGACTGCTAGGACGCTTCCACGACTGCTTGGACGCTTCCCCGCCTGCTTGGACGCTTCCGCGCCTGCTTGGACTCTTCTGCGTCTTCTTGCATGCTTCCGCGCATGCTTGCATGCTTCCCCGCCTGCTTGGACGCTTCCGCGCCTGCTTGGACTCTTCTGCGCCTTCTTGCATGCTTCCGCGCATGCTTGCATGCTTCCCCGCCTGCTTGGACGCTTCCGCGCCTGCTTGGACGCTTCCGCGACTGCTTGGACGCTACCGCGCCTGCTTGGACGCTGCCGCGACTGCTTGGACACTACCGCGACTGCTTGGACGCTTCCGCGCCTGGTTGGTCGCTACCGCGCCTGCTTGGACTTTCCGCGCCTGCTTGGACGCTTCCGCGCCTGCTTGCATGCTTCCCCGCCTGCTTGGACGCTTTCGCGCCTGCTTGGACGCTTCCGCGCCTGCTTGGTCGTTACCGCGCCTGCTTGGACGCTTCCGCTCCTGCTTGGACGCTTCCGCGACTGCTTGGAAGGTTCCGCGACTGCTTGGACGCTACCGCGACTGCTTGGACGCTTCCGCGCCTGCTTGGACGCTTCCGCGCCTGCTTGGACTGTTCTGCGCCTTCTTGCATGCTTCCGCGCCTGCTTGGACACTTCCGCGAGTGCTTGGACGGTTCCGCGCCTGCTTGGACGCTTCTGCGCCTTCTTGGACGCTTCCGCGCCTGCTTGGACGCTTCCGCGACTGCTTGGACGCTTCCGCGCCTGCTTGGACTCTTCTGCGCCTTCTTGCATGCTTCCGCGCCTGCTTGGACGTTTCCGCGCCTGCTTGGACGCTACCGCGCCTGCTTGGACGCTTCAGCGACTGCTTGGACGCTTCTGCGCCTGCTTGGACTTTTCTGCGCCTGCTTGGACTCTTCTGCGCCTGCTTGCATGCTTCCCCGCCTGCTTGGACGCTTCCGCGACTTCTTGGACTCTTCCGCGCCTGCTTGGACGCTTCCGCGACTACTTGGACGCTTCCGAGCCTGGTTGGACGCTACCGCGCCTGCTTGGACGCTCCTGCGCCTGCTTGGACGCTTCCGCGACTGCTTGGACGCTTCCGCGCCTGCTTGGACTCTTCTGCTCCTTCTTGCATGCTTCCGCGCCTACTTGGACGTTTCCGCGCCTGCTTGGACGCTTCCGCGACTGATTGGACGCTTCCGCGCCTGCTTGGACTCTTCCGCGCATGCTTGGACGCTTCCGCGACTGCTTGGACGCTTCCGCGCCTGCTTGGACGCTTCCGCGCCTGCTTGCATGCTTCCCCGCCTGCTTGGACGCTTCCGAGCCTGCTTGGACTCTTCTGCGCCTGCTTGGACGTTTCCGCGCCTGCTTGGACGTGTCCGCGCCTGCTTGGACGCTTCCGCGTCTGCTTGCATGCTTCCCCGCCTGCTTGGACACTTCCGCGCCTGCTTGGACTCTTCTGCGTCTTCTTGCATGCTTCCGCGCCTGCTTGGACGTTTCCGCGACTGCTTGGACGCTTCCGCGCCTGGTTGGACGCTACCGCGCCTGCTTGCATGCTTCCCCGTCTGCTTGGACGCTTCCGCGCCTCCTTGGACGCTTCCGCGCCTGCTTGCATGCTTCCCCGCCTGCTTGGACGCTTCCGCGGCTGCTTGGACGCTTCCGCGACTGCTTGGACGCTACCGCGCCTGCTTGGACGCTGCCGCGACTGCTTGGACACTACCGCGCCTGCTTGGACGCTTCCGCGACTGCTTGGACGCTTCCGCGCCTGCTTGGACTCTTCTGCGTCTTCTTGCATGCTTCCGCGCATGCTTGCATGCTTCCCCGCCTGCTTGGACGCTTCCGCGCCTGCTTGGACTCTTCTGCGTCTTCTTGCATGCTTCCGCGCCTGCTTGGACGTTTCCGCGACTGCTAGGACGCTTCCGCGCCTGGTTGGACGCTACCGCGCCTGCTTGGACGCTTCCGCGACTGCTTGGAAGCTTCCGCGCCTGCTTGGACTCTTCTGCGCCTTCTTGCATGCTGCCGCGCCTACTTGGACGTTTCCGCGCCTGCTTGGACGCTACCGCGCCTGCTTGGACGCTTCCGCGCCTGCTTGGACGCTTCCGCGCCTGCTTGGACGTTTCCGCGACTGCTTGGACGCTTCCGCGCCTGGTTGGACACTACCGCGCCTGCTTGCATGCTTCCCCGTCTGCTTGGACGCTTCCGCGCCTCCTTGGACGCTTCCGCGCCTGCTTGCATGCTTCCCCGCCTGCTTGGACGCTTCCGCGGCTGCTTGGACGCTTCCGCGACTGCTTGGACGCTACCGCGCCTGCTTGGACGCTGCCGCGACTGCTTGGACACTACCGCGCCTGCTTGGACGCTTCCGCGACTGCTTGGACGCTTCCGCGCCTGCTTGGACTCTTCTGCGTCTTCTTGCATGCTTCCGCGCATGCTTGGACGTTTCCGCGACTGCTAGGACGCTTCCGCGCCTGGTTGGACGCTACCGCGCCTGCTTGGACGCTTCCGCGACTGCTTGGACACTTCCGCGCCTGCTTGCACGGTTCCGAGCCTGCTTGGAAGCTTTCGCGCCTGCTTGGACGCTTCCGCGCCTGCTTGGACGTTACCGCGCCTGCTTGGACGCTTCCGCTCCTGCTTGGACGCTTCCGCGCCTGCTTGGACGCTTCGGCGACTGCTTGGACGCTTCCGCGCCTACTTGGACGCTTATGAGCCTGCTTGGACGCTTACGCGCCTGCTTGGACGCTTCCGCGCCTGCTTGGACGCTTCCGCGACTGCTTGGACGCTTCCGCGCCTGTGTGTATGCTTCCGCGCCTGCTTGGACGCTTCCGCGCCTGCTTGGACGCTTCCGCGTCTGCTTGGACACTTCCGCGCCTGCTTGCACGGTTCCGAGCCTGCTTGGAAGCTTTCGCGCCTGCTTGGACGCTTCCGCGCCTGCTTGGACGTTACCGCGCCTGCTTGGAAGCTTCCGCGACTGCTTGGACGCTACCGCGACTGCTTGGACGCTTCCGCGCCTGCTTGGACGCTTCCGCGCCTGCTTGGACTGTTCTGCGCCTTCTTGCATGCTTCCGCGCCTGCTTGGACACTTCCGCGAGTGCTTGGACGCTTCCGCGCCTGCTTGGACTCTTCTGCGTCTTCTTGCATGCTTCCGCGCCTGCTTGGACGTTTCCGCGCCTGCTTGGACGCTACCGCGCCTGCTTGGATGCTTCCGCGCCTTCTTGCATGCTTCCGCGCCTACTTGGACGTGTCCGCGCCTGCTTGGACGCTTCCGCGCCTGCTTGGACACTTCTGCGTCTTTTTGCATGCTTCCGCGCCTGCTTGGACGTTTCCGCGCCTGCTTGGACGCTACCGCGCCTGCTTGGACGCTTCCGCGACTGCTTGGTCGCTACCGCGCCTGCTTGAACAATTCCGCGACTGCTTGGACGCTTCCGCGACTGGTTGGACGCTACCGCGCCTGTTTGGACGCTTCCGCGACTCCTTGGACGCTTCTGCGCCTGCTTGGACGCTTCCGCGACTGCTTGGACGCTTCCGCGCCTGCTTGCACGGTTCCGAGCCTGCTTGGAAGCTTTCGCGCCTGCTTGGACGCTTCCGCGCCTGCTTGGTCGTTACCGCGCCTGCTTGGACGCTTCCGCTCCTGCTTGGACGCTTCCGCGACTGCTTGGAAGCTTCCGCGACTGCTTGGACGCTACCGCGACTGCTTGGACGCTTCCGCGCCTGCTTGGACGCTTCCGCGCCTGCTTGGACTGTTCTGCGCCTTCTTGCATGCTTCCGCGCCTGCTTGGACACTTCCGCGAGTGCTTGGACGGTTCCGCGCCTGCTTGGACGCTTCTGCGCCTTCTTGGACGCTTCCGCGCCTGCTTGGACGCTTCCGCGACTGCTTGGACGCTTCCGCGCCTGCTTGGACTCTTCTGCGCCTTCTTGCATGCTTCCGCGCCTGCTTGGACGCTTCCGCGCCTGCTTGCACGCTTCCGCGCCTGCTTGGACGCTTCCGCGCCTGCTTGGACGCTTACGCGCCTGCTTGGACGCTTCCGCGCCTGTATGAATGCTTCCGCGCCTGCTTGGACGCTACCGCGCCTGGTTGGACGCTTCCGCGACTGCTTGGACGCTTCCGCGCCTGTGTGTATGCTTCCGCGCCTGCTTGGACGCTTCCGCGCCTGCTTGGACGCTTCCGCGCCTACTTGGACGCTTATGAGCCTGCTTGGACGCTTACGCGCCTGCTTGGACGCTTACGCGCCTGCTTGGACGCTTCCGCGCCTGCTTGGACGCTTCCGCGACTGCTTGGACGCTTCCGCGAGTGCTTGGACGGTTCCGCGCCTGCTTGGACGCTTCTGCGCCTGCTTGGACTTTTCTGCGCCTGCTTGGACTCTTCTGCGCCTTCTTGCATGCTTCCGCGCCTGCTTGGACGTTTCCGCGCCTGCTTGGACTCTTCTGCGCCTTCTTGCATGCTTCCGCGCCTACTTGGACGTTTCCGCGCCTGCTTGGACGCTTCCGCGCCTGCTTGCATACTTCCCCTCCTGCTTGGACGCTTCCGCGCCTGCTTGGACTCTTCTGCGTCTTCTTGCATGCTTCCGCGCCTGCTTGGACGTTTCCGCGCCTGCTTGGACTCTGCCGCGCCTGCTTGGACTCTTCCGCGACTGCTTGGACGCTTCCGCGACTGATTGGACGCTTCCGCGCCTGCTTGGACGCTACCCCGCCTGCTTGGTCGTTTCCGCGCCTACTTGGACGTTTTCGCGCCTGCTTGGACTCTTCTGCGCCTTCTTGCATGCTTCCGCGCCTGCTTGCATGCTTCCGCGCCTGCTTGGACGCTACCGCGCCTGCTTGGACGCTTCCGCGACTGCTTGGACGCTACCGCGCCTGCTTGGACGCTTCCGCGACTGCTTGGTCGCTTCCGCGCCTGCTTGGACGCTTACGCGCCTGCTTGGACGCTTCCGCGCCTGTATGAATGCTTCCGCGCTTGCTTGGACGCTTCCGCGCCTGCTTGGTCGCTACCGCGCCTGCTTGGACGATTCTGCTCCTTCGTGCATGCTTCCGCGCCTACTTGGACGTTTCCGCGCCTGATAGGAATCTTCTGCGCCTGCTTGGACGCTTTCGCGTCTGCTTGGACGCTGCCGCGCCTGCTTGGACGCTTCAGCGACTGCTTGGACGCTTCTGCGCCTGCTTGGAGTTTTCTGCGCCTGCTTGGACTCTTCTGCGCCTTCTTGCATGTTTCCGCGCCTGCTTGGACGTTTCCGCGCCTGCTTGGACGCTACCGCGCCTGCTTGGATGCTTCCGCAACTTCTTGCATGCTTCCGCGCCTACTTGGACGTGTCCGCGTCTGCTTGGACGCTTCCGCGTCTGCTTGCATGCTTCCGCGACTGCTTGGACGCTTCCGCGCCTGGTTGGACTCTACCGCGCCTGCTTGCATGCTTCCCCGTCTGCTTGGACGCTTCCGCGCCTGCTTGGACGCTACCGCGCCTGCTTGGACACTTCTGCGCCTGTTTGGACTCTTCTGCGCCTGCTTGGACGCTACCGCGCCTGCTTGGACGCTTCCGCGCCTGCTTGCACGGTTCCGCGCCTGCTTGGACGCTTCCGCGCCTGCTTGGACGCTACCGCGCCTGCTTGCACGGTTCCGCGCCTGCTTGGACGCTTCCGCTCCTGCTTGGACGCTTCCGCGCCTGCTTGGACGCTTCCGCGCCTGCTTGGACGTTTCCGCGCCTGCTTTGACGCTACCGCGCCTGCTTGGACGCTTCCGCGACTGCTTGGACGCTACCGCGCCTGCTTGGACGCTACCGCGCCTGCATGGACGCTTCCGCGCCTGCTTGGACTTTTCTGCGCCTTCTTGCATGCTTCCGCGCCTGCTTGGACTCTTCTACGCCTTCTTGCATGCTTCCGCGCCTTCTTGCATGCTTCCGCGCCTACTTGGACGTATCCGCGCCTGCTTGGACGCTTCCGCGCCTGCTTGGACTCTTCTGCGCCTTCTTGGACGCTTCCGCGCCTGCTTGCATGCTACCTCGCCTGCTTGGACGCTTCCGCCACTGCTTGCACGGTTCCGAGACTGCTTGGACGCTTCCGCGCCTGCTTGGACGCTACCGCGCCTGCTTGGACGCTTCCGCGCCTGCTTGGACGCTTCCGCGCCTGCTTGGACGCTTCCGCGCCTGCTTGGTCGCTTCCGCGCCTGCTTGGACGCTTCCGCGCCAGCTTGGACGCTTCCGCGCCTGCTTGGACGCTTCCGCGCCTGCTTGGACGCTTCCGCGCTTGCTTGGACGCTTCCGCGCCTGCTTGGTCGCTACCGCGCCTGCTTGGACGATTCCGCGACTGCTTGGACGCTTCCGCGCCTGCTTGGTCTCTTCTGCGCCTTCTTGCATGCTTCCGTGCCTGCTTGGACGCTTCCGCGCCTGCTTGCATGCTTCCCCGCCTGCTTGGACGCTTCCGCGCCTGCTTGGACTCTTCTGCGTCTTCTTGCATGCTTCCGCGCCTGCTTGGACGTTTCCGCGCCTGCTTGGACGCTACCACGCCTGCTTGGACGCTTCCGCGACTGCTTGGTCGCTACCGCGCCTGCTTGGACGCTTCCGCGACTGCTTGGACGCTTCCGCGCAGGCTTGGACTCTTCTGCGTCTTCTTGCATGCTTCCGCGCCTGCTTGGACGTTTCCGCGCCTGCTTTGACGCTACCGCGCCTGCTTGGACGCTTCCGCGCCTGCTTGGACGCTTCCGCTCCTGCTTGGACGCTTCCGCGCCTGCTTGGTCGCTTCCGCGCCTGCTTGGACGCTTCCGCGCCAGCTTGGACGCTTCCGCGCCTGCTTGGACGCTTCCGGGCCTGCTTGGACGCTTCCGCGCCTCCTTGGACGCTTCCGCGCCTGCTTGGACGCTTCCGCGCCTGCTTGCACGGTTCCGCGCCTGCTTGGACGCTTCCGCGCCTGCTTGGACGCTAATGCGCCTGCTTGCACGGTTCCGCGCCTGCTTGGACGCTTCCGCGCCTGCTTGGGCGCTTCCGCGCCTGCTTGGGCGCTTCCGCGCCTGCTTGGACGCTTCCGCGCCTGCTTGGACGCTTCCGCGCCTGCTTGGGCGCTTCCGCGTTTTCTTGGACGCTTCCGCGCCTGCTTGGACGCTACCGCGCCTGCTTGGACGCTTTCGCGCCTGCTTGGGCGCATCCGCGTCTGCTTCGACTCTTCTGCGCCTTCTTGCATGCTTCCGCGCCTTCTTGCATGCTTCCGCGCCTACTTGGACGTATCCGCGCCTGCTTGGACGCTTCCGCGCCTGCTTGGACGCTTCCGCGCCTGCTTGCACGGTTCCGCGCCTGCTTGGACGCTTCCGCGCCTGCTTGCATGCTACCTCGCCTGCTTGGACGCTTCCGCGACTGCTTGGACGCTTCCGCGCCTGTGTGTATGCTTCCGCGCCTGCTTGGACGCTTCCGCGCCTGCTTGGACGCTACCGCGCCTGCTTGGACGCTTCCGCGACTGCTTGGACGCTTCCGCGCCTACTTGGACGCTTCCGAGCCTGCTTGGACGCTTACGCGCCTGCTTGGACGCTTCCGCGCCTGCTTGGACGCTTCCGCGACTGCTTGGACGCTTCCGCGCCTGTGTGTATGCTCCCGCTCCTGCTTGGACGCTTCCGCGCCTGCTTGGACTCTTCTGCGCCTTCTTACGTGCTTCCGCGCCTGCTTGCATGCTTCCGCGCCTGCTTGGACGCTTCCGCGCCTGCTTGGACTCTTCTACGCCTTCTTGCATGCTTCCGCGCCTTCTTGCATGCTTCCGCGCCTACTTGGACGTATCCGCGCCTGCTTGGACGCTTCCGCGCCTGCTTGGACGCTTCCGCGCCTGCTTGGACGCTTCCGCGCCTGCTTGCACGGTTCCGCGCCTGCTTGGACGCTTCCGCTCCTGCTTGGACGCTTCCGCGCCTGCTTGGACGCTTCCGCGCCTGCTTGGGCGCTTCCGCGCCTGCTTGGGCGCTTCCGCGCCTGCTTGGACGCTTCCGCGACTGCTTGGACGCTTCCGCGCCTGCTTGGGTGCTTCCGCGTTTTCTTGGACGCTTCCGCGCCTGCTTGGACGCTACCGCGCCTGCTTGGACGCTTCCGCGCCTGCTTGGACGCTTCCGCGCCTGCTTGGACGCTGCCGCGCCTGCTTGGACGCTTCCGCGCCTGCTTGGACGCTTCCGCGCCTGCTTGGACGCTTCCGCGCCTGCTTGGACGCTTCCGCGACTGTTTGGACGCTTCCGCGCCTGCTTGGACGCTTCCGCGCCTGCTTGGGCACTTCCGCGTCTTCTTGGACGCTTCCGCGCCTGCTTGGACGCTACCGCGCCTGCTTGCACGGTTCCGCGCCTGCTTGGACGCTTCCGCGCCTGCTTGGACGCTTCCGCGCCAGCTTGGACGCTTCCGCGCCTGCTTGGACGCTTCCGCGCCTGCTTGGACGCTTCCGCGCTTGCTTGGACGCTTCCGCGCCTGCTTGGTCGCTACCGCGCCTGCTTGTGTAACGTCAACCCGAAATTGACGTCACTATTGTTAAAATCGCGTATTCAAACCTCCCACCCCCTAATTCGCGAAAGCGCGCGTCCTGACATATGCCTATATATATATATATATACGTAGACACACATACACATATATACATCACGTATATATGTACGAAAATACATTAATCTATCAAAATAAATATATATATGTAAAGGCGCATAAAAGTAATATTCAAGAATAATAACCGTATTAATAATCAACGCAATACGTCTAGATGAGTCATACAAGTAATAAATATCAAAAGATGTAAAGCATCAAAACATTTCAGAAGTATAGGACAACATTTCATCTCGCAGCTATATAAAAAGCATTAAAATCAAACTCCGCGAGACATCATTTCATTTGCGAACAGTATGAGCCATCTATTCGTTTCCTAACTATATAATTAAAAGCGCATGCGACATCCTTTTATTTCAAGACTATATAATATTGTACACGCTCAGCAGTTTCTTATCTCTAACCACGATAAGATAAGCTCGAGAAACTGCAAGGCGTAAGACCGTCAGCAGTTTCCCTTCCCACGGCGATAAGAAACTGCAAGGCGTAAGACCGTCAGCAGTTTAAAACTGCAAGGCGTAAGACGGTCAGCAGAATAAATTGCAAGGCGGGGGATGTCAGCAAAGATAGGAAAATGCAAGCCGCCCGCCGCTCAGCATTCTCAGAATTAGCGATATGAATTTAATATATAAGGAGCAGCGCAACGCCGCTTTAGTCAGTCCAGCAGCAGCAGCCGAACCGCGAGCATCGTTATACATCAAGTGAAAGTACGCGAATTAAACTAGTGCATCGAAACGAATAAGTGCAACTACTACAAAGTGCCAATCTCCTACGACTACGATACCAACGAGTGAGTATTCAATTATTACGGCTGCACTCTGACTCCGCTGTACTACCGAGGTCGTACGGCGACACACCCATTGCCACTCGTTGCTCCTTCTATATTTTTGATTGTGTTCAGAACTCGTGACCGAGGTACGCGAATAATTTTGTACGCTTTCATAAATATTAATTCTTTATAACCTTAGGCACTCAGACTAATTATCATCGACACTCTTAGTGTAAATTCAAAACCCGTGACCGAGGTACGCGGACCATTTTGCATTTACTTACTAATTGTATTTTACGCGAATAATATTGTACGACGTTAACTCAAGCACTCAGATCGTTTATTACCAACACACTTAGTGTGAATCCAAAACCCGTGACCGAGGTACGCGGCTATTTTGTATTCTCTCACTGACTGTAATTATTTTATAAAACTCGATTTCAACTTAACCTGCGACCGAGGTACGCAGATAGTTGAAATCCCTCGTTACTCTTATACTACCCACATTGTACTAATTCTTATTTTAATACACTTAAGTTTATAACTTACCTTCTTTATTTTTCCAAATCCAATAGCGCTGATAAACAGCAGCTGTCTCATCGAACGTGAGCGCAGCTACGCATAGCGCTTCATCTCTTCTTCACTTTCTTGAAGCGCAGAATCCTGCTGCTGTCTTTTCACCTGCGAGTTCTACAGATACGCAGTCAAGGTAGAGTGAAACTATTTCATCATTTTCAAATCGTCTCCCCTACTTTATACTCACCTCTCGTCTGTCATTAGATGATTCTTTGAATCTCTTTGAAGATTCCATTTGAAATTTATTATACTTATATTCCATTTAAATTTGTATCTTACTTAACCTAGAGCAAATAAACTCTATTATTATACTTACCTTTTAATCAAAGCATCTTCAAGTCATCCCGTCTCTTCGTACCATTTCCTCGCCGCGACTCCTGAAAATAAAATCAATTAGTAATATAGAAAAGAAACCTCCATACTGTAGATTCTCTCTCTCGCTACAACTTACCTTACTCGTTATACTTACCGTCTCTCTCTCTCTATACTTACTCCGCTACGTTCCATCAGGTGAATACCTGAAAAGGAAATATTATTATTAACATATTGATAAGCTTCTTCGCCCCCTTACCCCCATATTATACTCACCTCGCTTAATCCCTCGTGGCGTAAAATCACCGACTCTCCTCCCTGTGCCCTGGCGATAGTCTGCGCATAGCGGGCGAGCCTAAAACAGGAAAACAAACAAGTTACTCCCGATCGAGGACACGGGACGTGACATAAATTTGGTGGCAGCGGTGGGATAGAAGGAGAATAGTGATTTTACCCCCACCCCCGGTGGGATAGCAGGAAAAGAGTGATTTTACCCCCACCCCTCTTACTAAAGCATAAAGCAAGTTTTACATTCCCATCAACATGGCGGAACCGCGATTAAACCCAGAACAGGAAGATGAAGTAGCAAGGCTACAGGAACGAGTTTTGGCTCGAGAACGCGATTTAGCCGAGCAAAACATACGACGAACTATAGAAGTACCGCGATCTACTGAACTTAAACTTGATAAAGTTCATCAAATAATCGAACGCATGGATAGGGAATTCGATATATTACTCCCACTACCAGAACGCTTACAAAGATTGGAAAACGCGTTACAAGAATTAAGAATGAATGGTGGTCACCACAATACCACGGGAGGACTCCCTCCTTCACCGCAAGTGCATAGCACACCGGAACGACCGCCGCTTTTCCGCACCACCGCGATAAGTATAAAAGACGCATTAGAATCTGTTCCAATTTACAATGGAAGGAACATACCGATCTTCCAATTCGTACGAGCGTGCGAAAGAGCACGAAGCATAATAGCCCCTGAGCAAGAAATGCACCTCGTGCAATTATTAGTTAATAAACTACAGGGTCATGCGTACATGACCGTCGCGAACTCGCAATTTGCAACCGTCGACCAATTTTGCAACCGATTAAAATCAACCTTCGCCGCGCACAAAACACTATACGAATACCAAGGAGAACTTGGACAACTAGAAAAGAGACCGCATGAACACATACTCGACTACATAGAAAAGGTTCGGAACCTACACGCAGCGGTATACGACGAAATGAAACAAGGCAGATCATTCGACCACATTAGAGTACTGGAATTAGAAGAACACGTGATTCAAGCATTTTTGAATGGCCTCGCGCCGGACGCTAGAATACGGGTACGCATGGAAGCACCCCGAAGCCTGGAAGAATATTATTGTACCGCGATCAAAATTTTTGGACAAATCGAAAAGGAAGAATCACGCGCGCGCACTAAAGTTAGACATCGTTCCCCTCCGCGTCGAAATGAATACAGATCCCCCCCGCGTCGGAACGAGTATAGATCGCCGCCGCAACGGAACGATTTTAGGTTTTCCCCGCGACGATATGAAGATAGACCACCCCCGCGACGATATGAGGATAGAGCACCTCCGCGACAATTAAACGAAACCCCCACTCGACGCTATTACGGAAGTCAAGGATCCTCGCCCCCTTCGCAAAGATCCTACCAACAAACGAGATTCTCACCCAATACACCGACTGTTACGTGTCGATATTGCAAAAATCCAGGCCACAGCATGGACGACTGTGCGAAATTTCGAATGAAAGTAGAATCCGGAGAAATAACCCCCTACTCGCAAAGAAGAACAAACGCAGATGACTCCACGAATCAGGGAAACGGTTCTCGCAACCCGGTAGCCGGTGTCCGCCGGGAAGCCAACCAGTCAGGGCACCGAACATTTACAACGACCGTGGAAACGCACGGACCAGAGGAACAGAATACGATGACCCAAGTTTCCGAATCGCTAGGGTCCAATTAAAACAGGATTCTGTTGTACCAACTATACAAGTAGCCACGACCAACGACCAAGAAAAACTAAATTTAATGATAGATTCCGGATCAGAAATCAACCTTATAAAAGAATCATTTTCAAAATCAGCCCAAAAAATTAATCATGACATAATTTTAAAAATTAGAGGAATCACCTCAACGCCGATATCCACTCGAGGAACAGCAGAAATCGCGATCGCCGGACGACCAATAAAGTTTCATCTAGTTGACGATTCATTCCCCATTGACCAGGACGGAATTTTAGGTTCTGAATTCATGATACAAAACTCAGTCACGATCGACTATAAGAGCCGAAGCCTCCAATGGGAAGAACTACATATCCCCTTTTTCGAGCAAGAACTTTTAACAATTCCTAAAAGATCAGTCGCACCATTTCAAATTAAGATAGCAAACCCCGAAGTTAAAATAGGTTATTTACCCCGCCTATTTACGAAAGACGGGATATTCCTTGGAAACGCAGTAGTAACCAACACAAAGGGAAGAGCACACCTTCCAATCTTCAATACTACGGAAAAGAACGAACGCATAGTCATACCGACGTTAGTACTTCGAGAAATAGAAAACACAAGTCAAACCGCGCCGAGTCAAAACGAAATTATAGAAAATGAAAATTCTGCACGAGTATTCCTTACCCAGACGAATTATAACAAACAGCGACTAAAAGAAATTAAAGATGCCCTTAGTTTAGACCATTTAAATTCAGAGGAAGAAGAAAGCGTTACGAAATTAATAAAAGAAAACGCGGACAGATTTTATTTACCCGGAGATCATTTTGGAGCAACCACCGCGATAGAACATCCTATTCATACTACCGACGACATTCCAGTAAACGCGAAACAGTATAGATTCCCTCCAGTTCATAAAGAAGAAATAAACAGACAAGTAACTGAACTCATTGAAAATGGAATAATTGAACCCTCTCTTTCACCATATAACTCACCTCTATGGATCGTACCGAAAAAACCGGACTCTCAAGGAAACAAAAGATGGCGTATGGTAATCGATTACCGCGCCCTCAACGATAAAACGATCGGAGACGCTTACCCACTTCCTAATATAAATGAGATCCTAGATCAACTAGGTAGCGCCAAATATTTTTCAGTTTTTGACCTCGCATCTGGTTTCCACCAAATACCCATGAAATCGACAGATTCACATAAAACCGCTTTTTCTACGCCATACGGACATTACGAATTTAAACGCATGCCCTTCGGATTAAAAAACGCTCCAGCAACGTTCCAACGATTAATGAACAACGTTTTAACCGGACTACAAGGAATAGAATTATTTGTCTATCTCGACGACATAGTCCTATACGCTCGCTCACTCCGAGAACACGAGATCAAATTCACTCGACTCATGAAAAGATTACGAGAAGCAGACCTCAAGCTACAACCAGACAAATGTGAATTCTTACGACATGAAGTCAACTACCTCGGGCATATTATCAGCGAAAACGGAGTCAAACCGGATCCGAAGAAAATAACGGCAGTAGATCATTTCCCAATCCCCAAAAATTCAAAGAACATAAAACAATTTTTAGGCCTTGCCGGATATTACCGTAGATTTATTCCTAATTTCTCAAAAACCGCGAAACCTCTCACCGATCTATTAAGAAAAGAAGTAGCATTCAGATGGACACCTACGCAGGAAGACGCATTTCAAAGACTAAAGAAAGCCTTAATAACTGAACCTATTCTCCAATATCCTAACTTCACGGAGACCTTCAATTTAACAACGGATGCATCCGGATATGCAATCGGAGGAGTCCTAAGTCAAGGACCAATCGGAAAAGATCTCCCTATAGCCTACGCGTCGCGATTATTAAACCAAGCAGAGAAAAACTATTCAACGATCGAAAAGGAATGCCTCGCGATAGAATATTGTATAAATCATTTCAGACCATACTTATACGGGAGAGAATTTAAAATCATTACGGACCACAAACCACTGGTGTGGCTAAATTCAATTAAAGATCCCACATCAAGATTATGGAAATGGAAGTTAAAACTTTCGGAATACGAATACAAAATATTTTATAAAGAAGGTCGTGCAAACGCAAACGCCGACGCACTATCCCGAAATCCACCGGAGAACGACGAAGAAGAACAGCCTTCAGCGCCAATCTATGCAATAAAAAGGAAAAGACAACAGGATGAATCTTCATCCTCTGACTCTCTCGAGATCTTCCCTACAAGAAAGCCACGACTCCATGGCCCGGTAGAACAGAAGCAGCAAGCATCTACTTCAAAAAATCCATCAGAAACCAAAGGAAAAGGAACAAGGAAACGAACGCCATCCACAACATTCAGTCCTTTCCCTCTTCCCCCAGGAAAACGTATCCCAAAGCTACAAGATTCTACAATTCCTGATGTTGCAGACCCCTCTCCTACTTCCATTGAAAGTCGTGATATACCGAACAATTCCTCACAAAGAACTCCTCCCACTTATTCCCCCTCTCCAGAAGAAATCCCATTACCCATACACCACTCAACCCCTCGCAATGAAACACCTCATCTCACTCCACGGATTTTGAATTACGAAAATGAAGAAGAAGCTAATGTGCAAACTAAATCAAGCAACGACATCGAGGAAGAAACACACAGTTTTGAAATGGAAGACACACCTCTCACATCGTTGGATTCAGACGCACTTTTTGAGCGATCTTTCGTACCAGCAAGACTACACAACGCACCACTGAAGATTGAAGAATGCAACGACTCCCTAAGAATGCAGAAGGACCATAAAATCATTTTCATTGACATGAATGGGCAACCCCAGGATAAAGGAGCAATCGAACTACTCTCGTACGACGAACTTCCAAAATACGATGGCCTAACATTCGAAAGAGCTAAAGTAAAAACCACACAAGCTTACAACATTATAGCAATACCGATAAAAGAACACGACAGGATACCTATTACAAAGGAGAATATAAAAAACGGTATTCGAGCAATAAAAGACGTCCTCGATGAACTAAGGATAACAAGCTTCAGCATTTCTAAAACCCCGTACTATGACGACATACCATGGAAGTTCTTTCTCAATTACCTCAAGCAAACACTTCAAGATTACCAACTCACTATCACGATATGTCGATCCCTGATCACGATACCGACGACGGAACAACGAAAGCAAATAATGAAAGAAAACCATGATTCCGTAATCGCAGGACACAAAGGAGTTACAAAAACTTATAACCGTATCCGACAACGCTACTTCTGGGACGGAATGAAGAAAGATATCACCGAATACGTAAGGACATGCATCGAATGTCAAAAGAAGAATTTAACGCGCATCAAGACTCGCCAACCTATGGTTCTTACTGATACACCTGGCGCAGCCTTTGACAAAATAGCACTCGACATAGTTGGACCACTGCCTGTAACAAAAATGGGAAACGAATATATACTGACCATCCAAGATCTCTTAACGAAATACAGTGTCGCAGTACCACTACAAAAAGCGGATTCACGCAGCGTGGCCGACGCTTTCCTTAAGAATTTCATATGCAGATTTGGAGCTCCACGAGCATTACTCACAGACCAGGGATCAAACTTCTTATCAGCTTTATTTAAAGCCGTGGCAAAGAAATGCCGAATAAAGCAGTACCAGACGACAGCTTATCACCCACAAGCCAATGGATCCCTCGAAAGATCACATCACGTGCTAATAGAATTCTTAAAACAGTATATCGACGACACCTCCAATTGGGATGAATGGATAGAGAACGCGATGTTCTCATATAACACCAGCATTCACGAAGGAACGAAATTCTCACCGCACGAATTAGTGTTCGGAAAAATAGCACGAGCACCGTCCACCGACCCGCCGTTGGAAGAAAACCTCGACCCATCATATAAGGATTATTTAGAAGAACTCTTCATGAAGATCAACCGTCTACAAAACATCGCCCAAGAAAACTTAAAACAAGCTAAACAAAAATCAAAAGGATACTACGACCGAAGAGTAAACCCCCAAACATTCCACGTCGGCGACGACGTATTTTTATTAAAAGAACCCCGACAAGGGAAATTCGCGAGTCAATATTCTGGTCCCTACAAAATTCAACAAGTCCTTAATAACGGAAATATATCCATTCTAATAAACGGCAAAAATCGCGTAGTGCACGCTAACAAGTTAAAATTAGCTCATCGTCGACCCACCGTCACGGAACTTTAGAGGAAAATAATTATGTTAATCAAAATAAAAATAAAAATAATAAATATGCCTTACTAAATAAACAAAGAAATAAAATAAAACAAAAATAAACAAATAAATAAAGGATAATCCATATGTTACTAGATTTAAGCTTAGTCATTAATTAATATTACTTACGAAATGTCAGACTTCTGTTTCAGGATGAAGGTCCTCATTGTATTTCTCCTATGCGTCAGCCCGATGGCTTATGGACTAATTGCATACGATTGCAGCGGCGAGAGGCTAAATATAACGACGATATCATTAGTAAAAGTAGGCGAATGTGACATCAACGTTCGAGGGGCGGAAACGGAAGAAACATACATACAATTATTGCAATTGGCAGAGTATGAGCACGCGGACTACATACAGTGCAAAATCGAGATCAAGAGAACAGTCTTTTACTGTGGAATGCACTCCCATATATCAGCAGTTCACAATGGCTACGTAGAGTATATAGCAGATGTAAGCCACGAGACGTGTCTACGTCTACATCGAGAAGGAACTATATCTCTCGGAAACGGAGCAGTTTTAACCGGCATTCGAGCAAACACAACATCTACAAGAATGTTTACCTTCGCCGGAACAATCGCAAATGATGGATCATGCACCGGAACACAGTATGCGGATCCCTACGGATCCTGGGACAACGTAGTGGTACAAGGATTGGCGAAGATTACACTCCGCACGGGCAGCGCCGCAGTCAAGCTGAACGAGAATAAAATCATCCTCAAAAGTGGAACTACATGCTCATTTCAAGACGGATACTGTCTAGATGGAGAAGACGGATATACGTACTGGAAACCAACACCGGAGTCCACCTGCAAATTTGAACAATATGACGTTTTATACGAAGGATTGGCACAACGGATCACAGAAGCGGGACAAAATTCAACCTTACCTACAATTTACGCACTTACCAGGGACGACATCACCTTCGCTCTAACCAAGGTTTCGGAACAAAACGTGTGCGGATATACGCTCCTACGAACAGAACATCCTAAGCTGTTCATTCTGGAAACACAAAAAGGACGCACATTTACTGGGAAAAGAACAATTACGCCTGATAACCTCGACATCTTTACATATATGAATTCGAAATTCGTATATGTTGAACGCCATATACGAGGACAAATAATTACCCTCTTTACCTCATCACTTACGCATAGATGCGCCTTGGAGAGGCAAGTGCTCGAAAACGCACTCTCAATCGCATCAATACTGCCTGAGGAATTTGCCTGGTCCCTAATGAAAGGACCGGGATACATGGCCACGACCGCTGGAGAAGCCGTCCATATAATCAGGTGCATTCCCGTAGAAGTGAAAGTACGCCGCACGCAAGAATGTTTCGTGGAACTTCCCGTTCTACACAGAAACACATCAAAATTTATGAAGCCTAAAACCAGAGTATTAGTACAACAAGGTACTCATCGCGACTGCAACCCGATCCTGCCGATAATGTACAACATCGACGAATCATGGCACAAAATACTGCCGAATCCAGTGGAAGCTGTCCCACCACAAGAATTAAAACCGATGACCAAGCCAACCTGGAAATATACGGTACCAGCTACACTCGCCGTAAGCGGAATCTACACGCAAGCAGACATCGACAAGCTACGAGACCATATCATGTTCCCGGCAGAAAGAGCCGCCATTCTGAATTCCGTAGCGCGTGGCGTCACCGGACAAGATATCATCCCCGGGACTATCCAACTCACGCATCTGTTAGACGAAGACGCCGTGCAGAAACTAGCCCAAGGAGCACTATCGAAGATATGGGACCATTTCATTACGTTTGGCTCCATCAGCGCAGGATGCCTAGCAATATTTGTGATTGTGAAACTCGTAAAAACCATCGTTGATATTATTATTCACGGCTACTCACTGTATGCCGTATTCGGATGTGGCATCGAATTACTTGGAGCTGTATGGACATCCATCACCTACTGCCTCTTGCAACGTGCTCGACAACGAGCTTCGAATCCAGAAAACCCAGAATTGAACGCCCCTGAGAACGATGATGATATTAACCGACAGATGCCAAGACCATTTTCTCGCCAGCCGCAAAGTCCTAAAGTAGTAAGTCTCTCCGAGTTAAGAGATAGAATAGACCGCTTAGAACAAATTTCCGAGTAAATTTGTTCTACAAAAAGGGGGGAGGTGTAACGTCAACCCGAAATTGACGTCACTATTGTTAAAATCGCGTATTCAAACCTCCCACCCCCTAATTCGCGAAAGCGCGCGTCCTGACATATGCCTATATATATATATATATACGTAGACACACATACACATATATACATCACGTATATATGTACGAAAATACATTAATCTATCAAAATAAATATATATATGTAAAGGCGCATAAAAGTAATATTCAAGAATAATAACCGTATTAATAATCAACGCAATACGTCTAGATGAGTCATACAAGTAATAAATATCAAAAGATGTAAAGCATCAAAACATTTCAGAAGTATAGGACAACATTTCATCTCGCAGCTATATAAAAAGCATTAAAATCAAACTCCGCGAGACATCATTTCATTTGCGAACAGTATGAGCCATCTATTCGTTTCCTAACTATATAATTAAAAGCGCATGCGACATCCTTTTATTTCAAGACTATATAATATTGTACACGCTCAGCAGTTTCTTATCTCTAACCACGATAAGATAAGCTCGAGAAACTGCAAGGCGTAAGACCGTCAGCAGTTTCCCTTCCCACGGCGATAAGAAACTGCAAGGCGTAAGACCGTCAGCAGTTTAAAACTGCAAGGCGTAAGACGGTCAGCAGAATAAATTGCAAGGCGGGGGATGTCAGCAAAGATAGGAAAATGCAAGCCGCCCGCCGCTCAGCATTCTCAGAATTAGCGATATGAATTTAATATATAAGGAGCAGCGCAACGCCGCTTTAGTCAGTCCAGCAGCAGCAGCCGAACCGCGAGCATCGTTATACATCAAGTGAAAGTACGCGAATTAAACTAGTGCATCGAAACGAATAAGTGCAACTACTACAAAGTGCCAATCTCCTACGACTACGATACCAACGAGTGAGTATTCAATTATTACGGCTGCACTCTGACTCCGCTGTACTACCGAGGTCGTACGGCGACACACCCATTGCCACTCGTTGCTCCTTCTATATTTTTGATTGTGTTCAGAACTCGTGACCGAGGTACGCGAATAATTTTGTACGCTTTCATAAATATTAATTCTTTATAACCTTAGGCACTCAGACTAATTATCATCGACACTCTTAGTGTAAATTCAAAACCCGTGACCGAGGTACGCGGACCATTTTGCATTTACTTACTAATTGTATTTTACGCGAATAATATTGTACGACGTTAACTCAAGCACTCAGATCGTTTATTACCAACACACTTAGTGTGAATCCAAAACCCGTGACCGAGGTACGCGGCTATTTTGTATTCTCTCACTGACTGTAATTATTTTATAAAACTCGATTTCAACTTAACCTGCGACCGAGGTACGCAGATAGTTGAAATCCCTCGTTACTCTTATACTACCCACATTGTACTAATTCTTATTTTAATACACTTAAGTTTATAACTTACCTTCTTTATTTTTCCAAATCCAATAGCGCTGATAAACAGCAGCTGTCTCATCGAACGTGAGCGCAGCTACGCATAGCGCTTCATCTCTTCTTCACTTTCTTGAAGCGCAGAATCCTGCTGCTGTCTTTTCACCTGCGAGTTCTACAGATACGCAGTCAAGGTAGAGTGAAACTATTTCATCATTTTCAAATCGTCTCCCCTACTTTATACTCACCTCTCGTCTGTCATTAGATGATTCTTTGAATCTCTTTGAAGATTCCATTTGAAATTTATTATACTTATATTCCATTTAAATTTGTATCTTACTTAACCTAGAGCAAATAAACTCTATTATTATACTTACCTTTTAATCAAAGCATCTTCAAGTCATCCCGTCTCTTCGTACCATTTCCTCGCCGCGACTCCTGAAAATAAAATCAATTAGTAATATAGAAAAGAAACCTCCATACTGTAGATTCTCTCTCTCGCTACAACTTACCTTACTCGTTATACTTACCGTCTCTCTCTCTCTATACTTACTCCGCTACGTTCCATCAGGTGAATACCTGAAAAGGAAATATTATTATTAACATATTGATAAGCTTCTTCGCCCCCTTACCCCCATATTATACTCACCTCGCTTAATCCCTCGTGGCGTAAAATCACCGACTCTCCTCCCTGTGCCCTGGCGATAGTCTGCGCATAGCGGGCGAGCCTAAAACAGGAAAACAAACAAGTTACTCCCGATCGAGGACACGGGACGTGACACTTGGACGATTCCGCGACTGCTTGGACGCTTCCGCGCCTGCTTGGTCTCTTCTGCGCCTTCTTGCATGCTTCCGTGCCTGCTTGGACGCTTCCGCGCCTGCTTGCATGCTTCCCCGCCTGCTTGGACGCTTCCGCGCCTGCTTGGACATTTCTGCGTCTTCTTGCATGCTTCCGCGCCTGCTTGGACGTTTCCGCGCCTGCTTGGACGCTACCGCGCCTGCTTGGACGCTTCCGCGACTGCTTGGTCGCTACCGCGCCTGCTTGGACGCTTCCGCGACTGCTTGGACGCTTCCGCGCAGGCTTGGACTCTTCTGCGTCTTCTTGCATGCTTCCGCGCCTGCTTGGACGTTTCCGCGCCTGCTTTGACGCTACCGCGCCTGCTTGGACGCTTCCGCGACTGCTTGGACGCTACCGCGCCTGCTTGGACGCTACCGCGCCTGCATGGACGCTTCCGCGCCTGCTTGGAATTTTCTGCGCCTTCTTGCATGCTTCCGCGCCTGCTTGGACTCTTCTACGCCTTCTTGCATGCTTCCGCGCCTTCTTGCATGCTTCCGCGCCTACTTGGACGTATCCGCGCCTGCTTGGACGCTTCCGCGCCTGCTTGGACGCTTCCGCGCCTGCTTGGACGCTTCCGCGCCTGCTTGCACGGTTCCGCGCCTGCTTGGACGCTTCCGCGCCTGCTTGGACGCTACCGCGCCTGCTTGCACGGTTCCGCGCCTGCTTGGACGCTTCCGCTCCTGCTTGGACGCTTCCGCGCCTGCTTGGGCGCTTCCGCGTTTTCTTGGACGCTTCCGCGCCTGCTTGGACGCTACCGCGCCTGCTTGGACGCTTCCGCGCCTGCTTGGGCGCATCCGCGTCTGCTTCGACTCTTCTGCGCCTTCTTGCATGCTTCCGCGCCTTCTTGCATGCTTCCGCGCCTACTTGGACGTATCCGCGCCTGCTTGGACGCTTCCGCGCCTGCTTGGACGCTTCCGCGCCTGCTTGCACGGTTCCGCGCCTGCTTGGACGCTTCCGCGCCTGCTTGGACGCTACCGCGCCTGCTTGCACGGTTCCGCGCCTGCTTGGACTCTTCTACGCCTTCTTGCATGCTTCCGCGCCTTCTTGCATGCTTCCGCGCCTACTTGGACGTATCCGCGCCTGCTTGGACGCTTCCGCGCCTGCTTGGACGCTTCCGCGCCTGCTTGGACGCTTCCGCGCCTGCTTGCACGGTTCCGCGCCTGCTTGGACGCTTCCGCGCCTGCTTGGACGCTACCGCGCCTGCTTGCACGGTTCCGCGCCTGCTTGGACGCTTCCGCTCCTGCTTGGCCGCTTCCGCGCCTGCTTGGACGCTTCCGCGCCTGCATGGGCGCTTCCGCGCCTGCTTGGGCGCTTCCGCGCCTGCTTGCACGGTTCCGCGCCTGCTTGGACGCTTCCGCGCCTGCTTGGACGCTAATGCGCCTGCTTGCACGGTTCCGCGCCTGCTTGGACGCTTCCGCGCCTGCTTGGGTGCTTCCGCGTTTTCTTAGACGCTTCCGCGCCTGCTTGGACGCTACCGCGCCTGCTTGGACGCTTCCGCGCCTGCTTGGACGCTTCCGCGCCTGCTTGGACGCTGCCGCGCCTGCTTGGACGCTTCCGCGCCTGCTTGGACGCTTCCGCGCCTGCTTGGACGCTTCCGCGCCTGCTTGGACGCTTCCGCGACTGTTTGGACGCTTCCGCGCCTGCTTGGACGCTTCCGCGCCTGCTTGGGCGCTTCCGCGTCTTCTTGGACGCTTCCGCGCCTGCTTGGACGCTTCCGCGCCTGCTTGGACGCTTCCGCGCCTGCTTGGTCGCTTCCGCGCCTGCTTGGACGCTTCCGCGCCAGCTTGGACGCTTCCGCGCCTGCTTGGACGCTTCCGCGCCTGCTTGGACGCTTCCGCGCTTGCTTGGACGCTTCCGCGCCTGCTTGGTCGCTACCGCGCCTGCTTGGACGATTCCGCGACTGCTTGGACGCTTCCGCGCCTGCTTGGTCTCTTCTGCGCCTTCTTGCATGCTTCCGTGCCTGCTTGGACGCTTCCGCGCCTGCTTGCATGCTTCCCCGCCTGCTTGGACGCTTCCGCGCCTGCTTGGACTCTTCTGCGTCTTCTTGCATGCTTCCGCGCCTGCTTGGACGTTTCCGCGCCTGCTTGGACGCTACCACGCCTGCTTGGACGCTTCCGCGACTGCTTGGTCGCTACCGCGCCTGCTTGGACGCTTCCGCGACTGCTTGGACGCTTCCGCGCAGGCTTGGACTCTTCTGCGTCTTCTTGCATGCTTCCGCGCCTGCTTGGACGTTTCCGCGCCTGCTTTGACGCTACCGCGCCTGCTTGGACGCTTCCGCGCCTGCTTGGACGCTTCCGCTCCTGCTTGGACGCTTCCGCGCCTGCTTGGTCGCTTCCGCGCCTGCTTGGACGCTTCCGCGCCAGCTTGGACGCTTCCGCGCCTGCTTGGACGCTTCCGCGCCTGCTTGGACGCTTCCGCGCCTGCTTGGGCGCTTCCGCGTTTTCTTGGACGCTTCCGCGCCTGCTTGGACGCTACCGCGCCTGCTTGGACGCTTCCGCGCCTGCTTGGGCGCATCCGCGTCTGCTTCGACTCTTCTGCGCCTTCTTGCATGCTTCCGCGCCTTCTTGCATGCTTCCGCGCCTACTTGGACGTATCCGCGCCTGCTTGGACGCTTCCGCGCCTGCTTGGACGCTTCCGCGCCTGCTTGCACGGTTCCGCGCCTGCTTGGACGCTTCCGCGCCTGCTTGGACGCTACCGCGCCTGCTTGCACGGTTCCGCGCCTGCTTGGACGCTTCCGCTCCTGCTTGGACGCTTCCGCGCCTGCTTGGACGCTTCCGCGCCTGCTTGGACGCTTCCGCGCCTGCTTGGACGCTTCCGCGACTGTTTGGACGCTTCCGCGCCTGCTTGGACGCTTCCGCGCCTGCTTGGGCGCTTCCGCGTCTTCTTGGACGCTTCCGCGCCTGCTTGGACGCTACCGCGCCTGCTTGCACGGTTCCGCGCCTGCTTGGACGCTTCCGCGCCTGCTTGGACGCTTCCGCGCCTGCTTGGACGCTTCCGCGCCTGCTTGGACGCTTCCGCGCCTGCTTGGACGCTTCCGCGCCTGCTTGGTCGCTTCCGCGCCTGCTTGGACGCTTCCGCGCCAGCTTGGACGCTTCCGCGCCTGCTTGGACGCTTCCGCGCCTGCTTGGACGCTTCCGCGCTTGCTTAGACGCTTCCGCGCCTGCTTGGTCGCTACCGCGCCTGCTTGGACGATTCCGCGACTGCTTGGACGCTTCTGCGCCTGCTTGGTCTCTTCTGCGCCTTCTTGCATGCTTCCGTGCCTGCTTGGACGCTTCCGCGCCAGCTTGGACGCTTCCGCGCCTGCTTGGACGCTTCCGCGCCTGCTTGGACGCTTCCGCGCCTGCTTGGTCGCTTCCGCGCCTGCTTGGACGCTTCCGCGCCAGCTTGGACGCTTCCGCGCCTGCTTGGACGCTTCCGCGCCTGCTTGGACGCTTCCGCGCTTGCTTGGACGCTTCCGCGCCTGCTTGGTCGCTACCGCGCCTGCTTGGACGATTCCGCGACTGCTTGGACGCTTCCGCGCCTGCTTGGTCTCTTCTGCGCCTTCTTCATGCTTCCGTGCCTGCTTGGACGCTTCCGCGCCTGCTTGCATGCTTCCCCGCCTGCTTGGACGCTTCCGCGCCTGCTTGGACTCTTCTGCGTCTTCTTGCATGCTTCCGCGCCTGCTTGGACGTTTCCGCGCCTGCTTGGACGCTACCACGCCTGCTTGGACGCTTCCGCGACTGCTTGGTCGCTACCGCGCCTGCTTGGACGCTTCCGCGACTGCTTGGACGCTTCCGCGCAGGCTTGGACTCTTCTGCGTCTTCTTGCATGCTTCCGCGCCTGCTTGGACGTTTCCGCGCCTGCTTGGACGCTTCCGCGCCTGCTTGCATGGTTCCCCGCCTGCTTGGACGCTTCCGCGCCTGCTTGGACGCTACCGCGCCAACTTGGACGCTTCCGCGCCTGCTTGCACGGTTCCGCCCCTACTTGTACGTTCTCGCGTCTGCCTGGACGCTTCCGCGCCTGCTTTCATGCTTCCGCGCCTGCTTGGACGCTACCGCGCCTGCTTGGACGCTTCCGCGCCTTCTTGGGCGCATCCGCGTCTGCTTCGACTCTTCTGCGCCTTCTTGCATGCTTCCGCGCCTTCTTGCATGCTTCCGCGCCTACTTGGACGTATCCGCGCCTGCTTGGACGCTTCCGCGCCTGCTTGGACGCTTCCGCGCCTGCTTGCACGGTTCCGCGCCTGCTTGGACGCTTCCGCGCCTGCTTGGACGCTACCGCGCCTGCTTGCACGGTTCCGCGCCTGCTTGGACTCTTCTACGCCTTCTTGCATGCTTCCGCGCCTTCTTGCATGCTTTCGCGCCTACTTGGTCGTATCCGCGCCTGCTTGGACGCTTCCGCGCCTGCTTGGACGCTTCCGCGACAGCTTGGACGCTTCCGCGCCTGCTTGGACGCTACCGCGCCTGCTTGCACGGTTCCGCGCCTGCTTGGACGCTTCCGCTCCTGCTTGGCCGCTTCCGCGCCTGCTTGGACGCTTCCGCGCCTGCTTGGACGCTTCCGCGCCTGCTTGGACGCTTCCGCGACAGCTTGGACGGTTCCGCGCCTGCTTGGACGCTTCCGCGCCTGCTTGGACGCTACCGCGCCTGCTTGCACGGTTCCGCGCCTGCTTGGACGCTTCCGCTCCTGCTTGGCCGCTTCCGCGCCTGCTTGGACGCTTCCGCGCCTGCTTGGACTCTTCTACGCCTTCTTGCATGCTTCCGCGCCTTCTTGCATGCTTTCGCGCCTACTTGGTCGTATCCGCGCCTGCTTGGACGCTTCCGCGCCTGCTTGGACGCTTCCGCGACAGCTTGGACGCTTCCGCGCCTGCTTGGACGCTACCGCGCCTGCTTGCACGGTTCCGCGCCTGCTTGGACGCTTCCGCTCCTGCTTGGCCGCTTCCGCGCCTGCTTGGACGCTTCCGCGCCTGCTTGGACGCTTCCGCGCCTGCTTGGACGCTTCCGCGACAGCTTGGACGGTTCCGCGCCTGCTTGGACGCTTCCGCGCCTGCTTGGACGCTACCGCGCCTGCTTGCACGGTTCCGCGCCTGCTTGGACGCTTCCGCTCCTGCTTGGCCGCTTCCGCGCCTGCTTGGACGCTTCCGCGCCTGCTTGGACGCTTCCGCGCCTGCTTGGACGCTTCCGCGACAGCTTGGACGCTTCCGCGCCTGCTTGGACACTTCTGCGCCTTCTTGGACGCTTACGCGCCTGCTTGGACGCTTCCGCGCCTGTATGGATGCTTCCGCGCCTGCTTGGACGCTACCGCGCCTGCTTGGACGCTTCCGCGAGTGCTTGGACGCATCCGCGCCTGCTTGGACGCTTCCGCTCCTGCTTGGACGCTTCCGCGACAGCTTGGACGCTTCCGCGCCTGCTTGGACGCTACCGCGACAGCTTGGACGCTTCCGCGCCTGCTTGGACTCTTCTGCGCCTTCTTGGACGCTTCCGCGCCTGCTTGGACGCTTCCGCGACAGCTTGGACGCTTCCGCGCCTGCTTGGACTCTTCTGCGCCTTCTTGGACGCTTCCGCGCCTGCTTGCATGCTACCTCGCCTGCTTGGACGCTTCCGCCACTGCTTGCACGGTTCCGAGACTGCTTGGACGCTTCCGCGCCTGCTTGGACGCTACCGCGCCTGCTTGGACGCTTCCGCGAGTGCTTGGACGCTTCCGCGCCTGCTTGGACGCTTCCACGCCTGCTTGGACTCTTCTGCGCCTGATTGGACGCTTCCGCGCCTGCTTGGACGCTTCCGCGACTGCTTGGACGCTTCCGCGCCTGTGTGTATGCTTCCGCGCCTGCTTGGACGCTTCCGCGCCTGCTTGGACGCTACCGCGCCTGCTTGGACGCTTCCGCGACTGCTTGGACGCTTCCGCGCCTACTTGGACGCTTCCGAGCCTGCTTGGACGCTTACGCGCCTGCTTGGACGCTTCCGCACCTGCTTGGACGCTTCCGCGACTGCTTGGACGCTTCTGCGCCTGTGTGTATGCTTCCGCGCCTGCTTGGACGCTTCCGCGCCTGCTTGGACTCTTCTGCGCCTTCTTACGTGCTTCCGCGCCTGCTTGCATGCTTCCGCGCCTGCTTGGACGCTTCCGCGCCTGTATGGATGCTTCCGCGCCTGCTTGCACGCTTCCGCGCCTGCTTGGACGCTTCCGCGCCTGCTTGGACGCTACCGCGCCTGCTTGGACGCTTCCACTCCTGCTTGGACGCTTCCGCGCCTGCTTGGACGCTTCCGCGCCTGCTTGGACGCTTCCGCGACAGCTTGGACGCTTCCGCGCCTGGTTGGACGCTACCGCGACTGCTTGGACGCTTCCGCGCCTGCTTGGACTCTTCTGCGCCTTCTTGGACGCTTCCGCGCCTGCTTGGACGCTTCCGCGACAGCTTGGACGCTTCCGCGCCTGCTTGGACTCTTCTGCGCCTTCTTGGACGATTACGCGCCTGCTTGGACGCTTCCGCGCCTGTATGGATGCTTCCGCGCCTGCTTGGACGCTACCGCGCCTGCTTGGACGCTTCCGCGAGTGCTTGGACGCTTCCGCGCCTGCTTGGACGCTTCGGCGACTGCTTGGACGCTTCCGCGCCTACTTGGACGCTTACGAGCCTGCTTGGACGCTTACGCGCCTGCTTGGACGCTTCCGCGCCTGCTTGGGCGCTTCTGCGACTGCTTGGACGCTTCCGCGCCTGTGTGTATGCTTCCGCGCCTGCTTGGACGTTTCCGCGCCTGCTTGGACGCTTCCGCGCCTGCTTGGACGCTTCCGCGACAGCTTGGACGCTTCCGCGCCTGCTTGGACTCTTCTGCGCCTTCTTGGACGCTTACGCGCCTGCTTGGACGCTTCCGCGCCTGTATGGATGCTTCCGCTCCTGCTTGGACGCTTCCGCGCCTGCTTGGACGCTTCGGCGACTGCTTGGACGCTTCCGCGCCTGCTTGGACGCTTCCGCGCCTGCTTGGGCGCTTCCGCGTCTTCTTGGACGCTTCCGCGCCTGCTTGGACGCTACCGCGCCTGCTTGCACGGTTCCGCGCCTGCTTGGACGCTTCCGCGCCTGCTTGGACGCTTCCGCGCCTGCTTGGACGCTTCCGCGACTGCTTGGACGCTTCCGCGCCTGCTTGGACGCTTCCGCGCCTGCTTGGACGCTTCCGCGCCTGCTTGGTCGCTTCCGCGCCTGCTTGGAAGCTTCCGCGCCAGCTTGGACGCTTCCGCGCCTGCTTGGACGCTTCCGCGCCTGCTTGGACGCTTCCGCGCTTGCTTGGACGCTTCCGCGCCTGCTTGGTCGCTACCGCGCCTGCTTGGACGATTCCGCGACTGCTTGGACGCTTCCGCGCCTGCTTGGTCTCTTCTGCGCCTTCTTGCATGCTTCCGTGCCTGCTTGGACGCTTCCGCGCCTGCTTGCATGCTTCCCCGCCTGCTTGGACGCTTCCGCGCCTGCTTGGACTCTTCTGCGTCTTCTTGCATGCTTCCGCGCCTGCTTGGACGTTTCCGCGCCTGCTTGGACGCTACCGCGCCTGCTTGGACGCTTCCGCGCCTGCTTGGACGTTTCCGCGCCTGCTTTGACGCTACCGCGCCTGCTTGGACGCTTCCGCGACTGCTTGGACGCTACCGCGCCTGCTTGGACGCTACCGCGCCTGCATGGACGCTTCCGCGCCTGCTTGGAATTTTCTGCGCCATCTTGCATGCTTCCGCGCCTGCTTGTACTCTTCTACGCCTTCTTGCATGCTTCCGCGCCTTCTTGCATGCTTCCGCGCCTACTTGGACGTATCCGCGCCTGCTTGGACGCTTCCGCGCCTGCTTGGACGTTTCCGCGCCTGCTTGGACGCTTCCGCGCCTGCTTGCACGGTTCCGCGCCTGCTTGGACGCTTCCGCGCCTGCTTGGACGCTACCGCGCCTGCTTGGACGCTTCCGCGAGTGCTTGGACGCTTCCGCGCCTGCTTGGACGCTTCGGCGACTGCTTGGACGCTTCCGCGCCTACTTGGACGCTTACGAGCCTGCTTGGACGCTTACGCGCCTGCTTGGACGCTTCCGCGCCTGCTTGGGCGCTTCTGCGACTGCTTGGACGCTTCCGCGCCTGTGTGTATGCTTCCGCGCCTGCTTGGACGTTTCCGCGCCTGCTTGGACGCTTCCGCGCCTGCTTGGACGCTTCCGCGACAGCTTGGACGCTTCCGCGCCTGCTTGGACTCTTCTGCGCCTTCTTGGACGCTTACGCGCCTGCTTGGACGCTTCCGCGCCTGTATGGATGCTTCCGCTCCTGCTTGGACGCTTCCGCGCCTGCTTGGACGCTTCGGCGACTGCTTGGACGCTTCCGCGCCTGCTTGGACCCTTCTGCGTCTTCTTGCATGCTTCCGCGCCTGCTTGGACGTTTCCGCGCCTGCTTGCACGCTACCGCGCCTGCTTGGACGCTTCCGCGACTGCTTGGATGCTTCCGCGCCTGCTTGGCCGCTTCCGCGACTGCTTGGACGCTTCCGCGCCTGCTTGGACCCTTCTGCGTCTTCTTGCATGCTTCCGCGCCTGCTTGGACGTTTCCGCGCCTGCTTGCACGCTACCGCGCCTGCTTGGACGCTTCCGCGACTGCTTGCATGCTTCCGCGCCTGCTTGGACGTTTCCGCGCCTGCTTGCACGCTTCCGCGCCTGCTTGGACGTTTCCGCGCCTGCTTGGACGCTTCCGCGCCTGCTTGGACTCTTCTGCGCCTTCTTACGTGCTTCCGCGCCTGCTTGCATGCTTCCGCGCCTGCTTGGACGCTTCCGCGCCTGTATGGATGCTTCCGCGCCTGCTTGCACGCTTCCGCGCCTGCTTGGACTCTTCTGCGCCTTCTTGGACGCTTCCGCGCCTGCTTGGACGCTTCCGCGACAGCTTGGACGCTTCCGCGCCTGCTTGGACTCTTCTGCGCCTTCTTGGACGCTTCCGCGCCTGCTTGGACGCTTCCGCGCCTGCTTGGACTCTTCTGCGTCTTCTTGCATGCTTCCGCGCCTGCTTGGACGTTTCCGCGCCTGCTTGGACGTTTCCGCGCCTGCTTGGACGCTTCCGCGCCTGCTTGGACTCTTCTGCGCCTTCTTACGTGCTTCCGCGCCTGCTTGCATGCTTCCGCGCCTGCTTGGACGCTTCCGCGCCTGTATGGATGCTTCCGCGCCTGCTTGCACGCTTCCGCGCCTGCTTGGACGCTTCCGCGCCTGCTTGGACGCTACCGCGCCTGCTTGGACGCTTCCACTCCTGCTTGGACGCTTCCGCGCCTGCTTGGACGCTTCCGCGCCTGCTTGGACGCTTCCGCGACAGCTTGGACGCTTCCGCGCCTGCTTGGACTCTTCTGCGCCTTCTTGGACGCTTCCGCGCCTGCTTGGACGCTTCCGCGACAGCTTGGACGCTTCCGCGCCTGCTTGGACTCTTCTGCGCCTTCTTGGACGCTTCCGCGCCTGCTTGGACGCTTCCGCGCCTGCTTGGGCGCTTCCGCGTTTTCTTGGACGCTTCCGCGCCTGCTTGGACGCTACCGCGCCTGCTTGGACGCTTCCGCGCCTGCTTGGGCGCATCCGCGTCTGCTTCGACTCTTCTGCGCCTTCTTGCATGCTTCCGCGCCTTCTTGCATGCTTCCGCGCCTACTTGGACGTATCCGCGCCTGCTTGGACGCTTCCGCGCCTGATGGACGCTTCCGCGCCTGCTTGCACGGTTCCGCGCCTGCTTGGACGCTTCCGCGCCTGCTTGGACGCTACCGCGCCTGCTTGCACGGTTCCGCGCCTGCTTGGACGCTTCCGCTCCTGCTTGGACGCTTCCGCGCCTGCTTGGACGCTTCCGCGCCTGCTTGGGCGCTTCCCCGCCTGCTTGGGCGCTTCCGCGCCTGCTTGGACGCTTCCGCGCCTGCTTGGGTGCTTCCGCGTTTTCTTGGACGCTTCCGCGCCTGCTTGGACGCTACCGCGCCTGCTTGGACGCTTCCGCGCCTGCTTGGGCGCTTCCGCGCCTGCTTGGACGCTTCCGCGCCTGCTTGGACGCTTCCGCGCCTGCTTGGACGCTTCCGCTCCTGCTTGGACGCTTCCGCGCCTGCTTGCACGGTTCCGCGCCTGCTTGGACGCTTCCGCGCCTGCTTGGACGCTACCGCGCCTGCTTGCACGGTTCCGCGCCTGCTTGGACGCTTCCGCTCCTGCTTGGCCGCTTCCGCGCCTGCTTGGACGCTTCCGCGCCTGCTTGGACTCTTCTGCGCCTTCTTGGACGCTTCCGCGCCTGCTTGGACGCTTCCGCGACAGCTTGGACGCTTCCGCGCCTGCTTGGACTCTTCTGCGCCTTCTTGGACGCTTCCGCGCCTGCTTGCATGCTACCTCGCCTGCTTGGACGCTTCCGCCACTGCTTGCACGGTTCCGAGACTGCTTGGACGCTTCCGCGCCTGCTTGGACGCTACCGCGCCTGCTTGGACGCTTCCGCGAGTGCTTGGACGCTTCCGCGCCTGCTTGGACGCTTCCACGCCTGCTTGGACTCTTCTGCGCCTGATTGGACGCTTCCGCGCCTGCTTGGACGCTTCCGCGACTGCTTGGACCCTTCCGCGCCTGTGTGTATGCTTCCGCGCCTGCTTGGACGCTTCCGCGCCTGCTTGGACGCTACCGCGCCTGCTTGGACGCTTCCGCGACTGCTTGGACGCTTCCGCGCCTACTTGGACGCTTCCGAGCCTGCTTGGACGCTTACGCGCCTGCTTGGACGCTTCCGCGCCTGCTTGGACGCTTCCGCGACTGCTTGGACGCTTCTGCGCCTGTGTGTATGCTTCCGCGCCTGCTTGGACGCTTCCGCGCCTGCTTGGACTCTTCTGCGCCTTCTTACGTGCTTCCGCGCCTGCTTGCATGCTTCCGCGCCTGCTTGGACGCTTCCGCGCCTGTATGGATGCTTCCGCGCCTGCTTGCACGCTTCCGCGCCTGCTTGGACGCTTCCGCGCCTGCTTGGACGCTACCGCGCCTGCTTGGACGCTTCCACTCCTGCTTGGACGCTTCCGCGCCTGCTTGGACGCTTCCGCGCCTGCTTGGACGCTTCCGCGACAGCTTGGACGCTTCCGCGCCTGCTTGGACTCTTCTGCGCCTTCTTGGACGCTTCCGCGCCTGCTTGGACGCTTCCGCGACAGCTTGGACGCTTCCGCGCCTGCTTGGACTCTTCTGCGCCTTCTTGGACGCTTACGCGCCTGCTTGGACGCTTCCGCGCCTGTATGGATGCTTCCGCGCCTGCTTGGACGCTACCGCGCCTGCTTGGACGCTTCCGCGAGTGCTTGGACGCTTCCGCACCTGCTTGGACGCTTCGGCGACTGCTTGGACGCTTCCGCGCCTACTTGGACGCTTACGAGCCTGCTTGGACGCTTACGCGCCTGCTTGGACGCTTCCGCGCCTGCTTGGGCGCTTCTGCGACTGCTTGGACGCTTCCGCGCCTGTGTGTATGCTTCCGCGCCTGCTTGGACGTTTCCGCGCCTGCTTGGACGCTTCCGCGCCTGCTTGGACGCTTCCGCGACAGCTTGGACGCTTCCGCGCCTGCTTGGACTCTTCTGCGCCTTCTTGGACGCTTACGCGCCTGCTTGGACGCTTCCGCGCCTGTATGGATGCTTCCGCGCCTGCTTGGACGCTACCGCGCCTGCTTGGACGCTTCCGCGAGTGCTTGGACGCTTCCGCGCCTGCTTGGACGCTTCGGCGACTGCTTGGACGCTTCCGCGCCTACTTGGACGCTTCCGAGCCTGCTTGGACGCTTACGCGCCTGCTTGGACGCTTCCGTGCCTGCTTGGACGCTTCCGCGACTGCTTGGACGCTTCCGCGCCTGTGTGTATGCTTCCGCGCCTGCTTGGACGCTTCCGCGCCTGCTTGGACTCTTCTGCGCCTTCTTACGTGCTTCCGCGCCTGCTTGCATGCTTCCGCGCCTGCTTGGACGCTTCCGCGCCTGCTTGCACGCTTCCGCGCCTGCTTGGACGCTTCCGCGCCTGCTTGGACGCTTACGCGCCTGCTTGGACGCTTCCGCGCCTGTATGGATGCTTCCGCGCCTGCTTGGACGCTACCGCGCCTGCTTGGACGCTTCCGCGACTGCTTGGACGCTTCCGCGCCTGTGTGTATACTTCCGCGCCTGCTTGGACGCTTCCGCGCCGGCTTGGACGCTACCGCGCCTGCTTGGAAGCTTCCACTCCTGCTTGGACGCTTCCGCGACTGCTTGGACGCTTCCGCGACTGCTTGGACGCTTCCGCGAGTGCTTGGACGGTTCCGCGCCTGCTTGGACGCTTCCATGCGTGCTTGGACGCTTCCGCGCCTGCTTGGACACTTCCGCGTCTGCTTGGACTCTTCTGCGCCTTCTTGCATGCTTCCGCGACAGCTTGGACGCTTCCGCGCCTGCTTGGACTCTTCTGCGCCTTCTTGGACGCTTACGCGCCTGCTTGGACGCTTCCGCGCCTGCTTGGACGCTACCGCGACTGCTTGGACGCTTCCGCGCCTGCTTGGACTCTTCTGCGCCTTCTTGGACGCTTCCGCGCCTGCTTGGACGCTTCCGCGACAGCTTGGACGCTTCCGCGCCTGCTTGGACTCTTCTGCGCCTTCTTGGACGCTTACGCGCCTGCTTGGACGCTTCCGCGCCTGTATGGATGCTTCCGCGCCTGCTTGCACGCTTCCGCCCCTGCTTGGACACTTCCGCGTCTGCTTGGACTCTTCTGCGCCTTCTTGCATGCTTCCGCGCCTACTTGCATGCTTCCGCGCCTACTTGGACGTTTCCGCGCCTGCTTGGACGCTTCCGCGCCTGCTTGCATGCTTCCGCGCCTACTTGGGCGCTTACGCTCCTGCTTGGACGCTTCCGCGCCTGCTTGGACGCTTCGGCGACTGCTTGGACGGTTCCGCGCCTGCTTGGACGCTTCCATGCGTGCTTGGACGCTTCCGCGCCTGCTTGGACACTTCCGCGTCTGCTTGGACTCTTCTGCGCCTTCTTGCATGCTTCCGCGACAGCTTGGACGCTTCCGCGCCTGCTTGGACTCTTCTGCGCCTTCTTGGACGCTTACGCGCCTGCTTGGACGCTTCCGCGCCTGCTTGGACGCTACCGCGACTGCTTGGACGCTTCCGCGCCTGCTTGGACTCTTCTGCGCCTTCTTGGACGCTTCCGCGCCTGCTTGGACGCTTCCGCGACAGCTTGGACGCTTCCGCGCCTGCTTGGACTCTTCTGCGCCTTCTTGGACGCTTACGCGCCTGCTTGGACGCTTCCGCGCCTGTATGGATGCTTCCGCGCCTGCTTGCACGCTTCCGCCCCTGCTTGGACACTTCCGCGTCTGCTTGGACTCTTCTGCGCCTTCTTGCATGCTTCCGCGCCTACTTGGACGTTTCCGCGCCTGCTTGGACGCTTCCGCGCCTGCTTGCATGCTTCCTCGCCTGCTTGGACGCTTCCGCCACTGCTTGCACGGTTCCGAGCCTGCTTGGACGCTTCCGCGCCGGCTTGGACGCTACCGCGCCTGCTTGGACGCTTCCACTCCTGCTTGGACGCTTCCGCGACTGCTTGGACGCTTCCGCGACTGCTTGGACGCTTCCGCGAGTGCTTAGACGGTTCCGCGCCTGCTTGGACGCTTCCATGCCTGCTTGGACGCTTCCGCGCCTGCTTGGACACTTCCGCGTCTGCTTGGACTCTTCTGCGGCTTCTTGCATGCTTCCGCGCCTTCTTGCATGCTTCCGCGCCTACTTGGACGTTTCCGCGCCTGCTTGGACGCTTCCGCGCCTGCTTGCATGCTTCCGCGCCTACTTGGGCGCTTACGCTCCTGCTTGGACGCTTCCGCGCCTGCTTGGACGCTTCGGCGACTGCTTGGACGGTTCCGCGCCTACTTGGACGCTTATGAGCCTGCTTGGACGCTTACGCGCCTGCTTGGACGCTTCCGCGCCTGCTTGGACGCTTCCGCGACTGCTTGGACGCTTCCGCGCCTGTGTGTATGCTTCCGCGCCTGCTTGGACGCTTCCGCGCCTGCTTGGACGCTTCCGCGCCTGCTTGGACACTTCCGCGCCTGCTTGCACGGTTCCGAGCCTGCTTGGAAGCTTTCGCGCCTGCTTGGACGCTTCCGCGCCTGCTTGGACGTTACCGCGCCTGCTTGTACGTTTCCGCGCCTGCTTGGACGCTACCGCGCCTGCTTGGACACTTCCGCGCCTGCTTGGACGCTTCCGCGACAGCTTGGACGCTTCCGCGCCTGCTTGGACTCTTCTGCGCCTTCTTGAACGCTTACGCGCCTGCTTGGACGCTTCCGCGCCTGTATGAGGGCTTCCGCGCCTGCTTGGACGCTTCCGCGCCTGCTTGCACGCTTCCGCGCCTGCTTGGACGCTTCCGCGCCTGCTTGGACGCTTCCGCGCCTGCTTGGACACTTCCGCGTCTGCTTGGACTCTTCTGCGCCTTCTTGCATGCTTCCGCGCCTTCTTGCATGCTTCCGCGCCTACTTGGACGTTTCCGCGCCTGCTTGGACGCTTCCGCGCCTGCTTGCATTCTACCTCGCCTGCTTGGACGCTTCCGCCACTGCTTGCACGGTTCCGAGCCTGCTTGGACGCTTCCGCGCCTGCTTGGACGCTACCGCGCCTGCTTGGACGCTTCCGCGAGTGCTTGGACGCTTCCGCGCCTGCTTGGACGCTTCCACGCCTGCTTGGACTCTTCTGCGTCTTCTTGCATGCTTCCGCGCCTGTTTGGACGCTTCCGCGTCTTCTTGGACGCTTCCGCGCCTGGTTGGACGCTAACGCGACTGCTTGGTCGCTTCCGCGCCTGCCTGGACGCTTCCGCGCCAGCTTGCATGCTTCCGCGCCTGCTTGGACGCTTCCGCGCCTGCTTGGACTCTTCTGCGCCTCCTTGCATGCTGCCGCGCCTACTTGGAAGTTTCCGCGCCTGCTTCGACGCTTCCGCGCCTCCATGGACGCTTCCGCGCCTGCTTGGACTTTTCTGCGCCTTCTTGCATGCTTCCGCCCCTTCTTGAACGCTTCCGTGCCTACTTGCACGGTTCTGCGCCTGCTTGGACTCTTCCGCACCTGCTTGTACTCTTCCACGCCTGCTTGGACGCTTCCGCGCCTAATTGGACGCTACCCCGCCTGCTTGGTCGCTTCCGCGCCTGCTTGCACGCTTCCGCGCCTGCTTGGACGCTTCCGCGCCTGGTTGGACGCTACCGCGACTGCTTGGTCGCTTTCGCGCCTGCCTGGACGCTTCCGCGCCTGCTTGCATGCTTCCGCGACTGCTTGGACGCTTCCGCGACTGCTTGGACGATTCCGCGCCTGGTTGGACGCTACCGCGCCTGCTTGGACGCTTCCGCGACTGCTTGGACGCTTCCGCGACTGCTTGGACGCTTCCGCGCCTGCTTGGACGCTACCGCGCCTGCTTGGACGCTTCCGCGCCTGGTTGGACGCTACCGCGCCTGCTTGGACGCTTCCGCGACTGCTTGGACGCTTCCGCCCCTGCTTGGACTCTTCTGCGCCTTCTTGCATGCTTCCGCGCCTGCTTGCATGCTTCCCCGCCTGCTTGGACGCTTCCGCGCCTGCTTGGACTCTTCTGCGTCTTCTTGCATGCTTCCGCGCCTGCTTGGACGTTCCCGCGCCTGCTTGGACGCTACCGCGCCTGCTTGGACGCTTCCGTCACTGCTTGGACGTTTTCGCGCCTGCTTGGCCGCTTCCGCGACTGCTTGGACGCTTCCGCGCCTGCTTGGACCCTTCTGCGTCTTCTTGCATGCTTCCGCGCCTGCTTGGACGTTTCCGCGCCTGCTTGCACGCTACCGCGCCTGCTTGGACGCTTCCGCGACTGCTTGCATGCTTCCGCGCCTGCTTGGACGTTTCCGCGCCTGCTTGCACGCTTCCGCGCCTGCTTGGACTCTTCTGCGTGTTCTTGCATGCTTCCGCGCCTGCTTGGACGTTTCCGCTCCTGCTTGGACGCTTCCGTGACTGCTTGGACGCTTCCGCGACTGCTTGGACGCTTCCGCGCCTGCTTGGACGCTTCCGCGCCTGCTTGCATGCTTCCGCGCCTGCTTGGACGCTTCCGCCCCTGCTTGGACTCTTCTGCGCCTTCTTGCATGCTTCCGCGCCTGCTTGCATGCTTCCCCGCCTGCTTGGACGCTTCCGCGCCTGCTTGGACTCTTCTGCGTCTTCTTGCATGCTTCCGCGCCTGCTTGGACGTTCCCGCGCCTGCTTGGACGCTACCGCGCCTGCTTGGACGCTTCCGTGACTGCTTGGACGTTTTCGCGCCTGCTTGGCCGCTTCCGCGACTGCTTGGACGCTTCCGCGCCTGCTTGGACCCTTCTGCGTCTTCTTGCATGCTTCCGCGCCTGCTTGGACGTTTACGCGCCTGCTTGCACGCTACCGCGCCTGCTTGGACGCTTCCGCGACTGCTTGCATGCTTCCGCGCCTGCTTGGACGTTTCCGCGCCTGCTTGCACGCTTCCGCGCCTGCTTGGACGTTTCCGCGCCTGCTTGGACGCTTCCGCGCCTGCTTGCATGCTTCCCCTCCTGCTTGGACGCTTCCGCGCCTGCTTGGACTCTTCTGCGTCTTCTTGCATGCTTCCGCGCCTGCTTGGACGTTTCCGCGCCTGCTTGGACACTTCTGCGCTTGCTTGGACGCTCCCACGTCTGCTTGGACGCTTCCGCGCCTGCTTGGACGTTTCCGCGCCTGCTTGGACGCTTGAGCGCCTGCTTGGACGCTTCCGCGACTGATTGGACGTTTCCGCGCCTGCTTGGACGCTCCCACGCCTGCTTGGACGCTCCCACGTCTGCTTGGACGCTTCCGCGCCTGCTTGGACTCTTCTGCGCCTGCTTGGACGTTTCCGCGCCTGCTTGGACGCTTCCGCGCCTGCTTGGACTCTTCTGCGCTTTCTTGCATGCTTCCGCGCCTACTTGGACGTTTCCGCGCCTGCTTGGACGCTTCCGCGCCTGCTTGCATACTTCCCCTCCTGCTTGGACGCTTCCGCGCCTGCTTGGACTCTTCTGCGTCTTCTTGCATGCTTCCGCGCCTGCTTGGACGTTTCCGCGACTACTTGGACGCTTCCGCGCCTGCTTGGACTCTTCTGCGTCTTCTTGCATGCTTCCGCGCATGCTTGCATGCTTCCCCGCCTGCTTGGACGCTTCCGCGCCTGCTTGGACTCTTCTGCGTCTTCTTGCATGCTTCCGCGCATGCTTGCATGCTTCCCCGCCTGCTTGGACGCTTCCGCGCCTGCTTGGACTCTTCTGCGTCTTCTTGCATGCTTCCGCGCCTGCTTGGACGCTTCCGCGCCTGCTTGGACGCTTCCGCGCCTGCTTGCATGCTTCCCCGCCTGCTTGGACGCTTCCGCGCCTGCTTGGACTCTTCTGCGCCTGCTTGGACGTTTCCGCGCCTGCTTGGACGCTTCCGCGCCTGCTTGGACTCTTCTGCGCTTTCTTGCATGCTTCCGCGCCTACTTGGACGTTTCCGCGCCTGCTTGGACTCTTCTGCGCCTTCTTGCATGCTTCCGCGCCTGCTTGCATGCTTCCCCGCCTGCTTGGACGCTTCCGCGCCTGGTTGGACGCTACCGCGCCTGCTTGGACGCTCCCACGTCTGCTTGGACGCTTCCGCGCCTGCTTGGACTCTTCTGCGTCTTCTTGCATGCTTCCGCGCCTGCTTGGACGTTTCCGCGACTGCTTGGACGCTTCCGCGCCTGGTTGGACGCTACCGCGCCTGCTTGCATGCTTCCCCGTCTGCTTGGACGCTTCCGCGCCTCCTTGGACGCTTCCGCGCCTGCTTGCATGCTTCCCCGCCTGCTTGGACGCTTCCGCGCCTGCTTGGACGCTTCCGCGCCTGCTTGGACGCTCCCACGCCTGCTTGGACGCTCCCACGTCTGCGTGGACGCTTCCGCGCCTGCTTGGACGCTTCCGCGACTGATTGGACGCTTCCGCGCCTGTTTGGACGCTACCCCAACTGCTTGGTCGCTTCCGCGCCTACTTGGACGTTTTCGCGCCTGCTTGGACTCTTCTGCGCCTTCTTGCATGCTTCCGCGCCTGCTTGCATGCTTCCCCGCCTGCTTGGACGCTTCCGCGCCTGCTTGGACGCTTCCGCGAATGCTTGGACGCTACTGCGCCTGCTTGGACGCTGCCGCGACTGCTTGGACACTACCGCGACTGCTTGGACGCTTCCGCGCCTGCTTGGACGCTTCCGCGACTGCTTGGACGCTTCCGCGCCTGCTTGGACTCTTCTGCGCCTTCTTGCATGCTTCCGCGCCTGCTTGCATGCTTCCCCGCCTGCTTGGACGATTCCGCGCCTGGTTGGACGCTACCGCGCCTGCTTGGACGCTCCCACGTCTGCTTGGACGCTTCCGCGCCTGCTTGGACTCTTCTGCGTCTTCTTGCATGCTTCCGCGCCTGCTTGGACGTTTCCGCGACTGCTTGGACGCTTCCGCGCCTGGTTGGACGCTACCGCGCCTGCTTGCATGCTTCCCCGTCTGCTTGGACGCTTCCGCGCCTCCTTGGACGCTTCCGCGCCTGCTTGCATGCTTCCCCGCCTGCTTGGACGCTTCCGCGGCTGCTTGGACGCTTCCGCGACTGCTTGGACGGTTCCGCGACTGCTTGGACGCTTCCGCGCCTGCTTGGACTCTTCTGCGTCTTCTTGCATGCTTCCGCGCATGCTTGCATGCTTCCGCGCATGCTTGCATGCTTCCCCGCCTGCTTGGACGCTTCCGCGCCTGCTTGGACTCTTCTGCGTCTTCTTGCATGCTTCCGCGCCTGCTTGGACGTTTCCGCGACTGCTAGGACGCTTCCGCGCCTGGTTGGACGCTACCGCGCCTGCTTGGACGCTTCCGCGACTGCTTGGAAGCTTCCGCGCCTGCTTGGACTCTTCTGCGCCTTCTTGCATGCTGCCGCGCCTACTTGGACGTTTCCGCGCCTGCTTGGACGCTACCGCGCCTGCTTGGACGCTCCTGCGACTGCTTGGACGCTTCCGCGCCTGCTTGGACTCTTCTGCGCCTTCTTGCATGCTTCCGCGCCTACTTGGACGTTTCCGCGCCTGCTTGGACGCTTCCGCGCCTGCTTGCATGCTTCCCCTCCTGCTTGGACGCTTCCGCGCCTGCTTGGACTCTTCTGCGTCTTCTTGCATGCTTCCGCGCCTGCTTGGACGTTTCCGCGCCTGCTTGGACACTTCTGCGCTTGCTTGGACGCTCCCACGTCTGCTTGGACGCTTCCGCGCCTGCTTGGACGTTTCCGCGCCTGCTTGGACGCTTGAGCGCCTGCTTGGACGCTTCCGCGACTGATTGGACGCTTCCGCGCCTGCTTGGACGCTCCCACGCCTGCTTGGACGCTCCCACGTCTGCTTGGACGCTTCCGCGCCTGCTTGGACGCTTCCGCGACTGATTGGACGCTTCCACGTCTGCTTGGACGCTTCCGCGCCTGGTTGGACGCTACCGCGCCTGCTTGGACGCTTCCACGTCTGCTTGGACGCTTCCGCGCCTGCTTGGACGCTTCCGCGACTGATTGGACGCTTCCGCGCCTGCTTGCATGCTTCCCCGCCTGCTTGGACGCTTCCGCGACTTCTTGGACTCTTCCGCGCCTGCTTGGACGCTTCCGCGACTACTTGGACGCTTCCGAGCCTGGTTGGACGCTACCGCGCCTGCTTGGACGCTCCTGCGCCTGCTTGGACGCTTCCGCGACTGCTTGGACGCTTCCGCGCCTGCTTGGACTCTTCTGCTCCTTCTTGCATGCTTCCGCGCCTACTTGGACGTTTCCGCGCCTGCTTGGACGCTTCCGCGACTGATTGGACGCTTCCGCGCCTGCTTGGACTCTTCCGCGCATGCTTGGACGCTTCCGCGACTGCTTGGACGCTTCCGCGCCTGCTTGGACGCTTCCGCGCCTGCTTGCATGCTTCCCCGCCTGCTTGGACGCTTCCGCGCCTGCTTGGACTCTTCTGCGCCTGCTTGGACGTTTCCGCGCCTGCTTGGACGCTTCCGCGCCTGCTTGGACTCTTCTGCGCTTTCTTGCATGCTTCCGCGCCTACTTGGACGTTTCCGCGCCTGCTTGGACGCTTCCGCGCCTGCTTGCATACTTCCCCTCCTGCTTGGACGCTTCCGCGCCTGCTTGGACTCTTCTGCGTCTTCTTGCATGCTTCCGCGCCTGCTTGGACGTTTCCGCGACTACTTGGACGCTTCCGCGCCTGCTTGGACTCTTCTGCGTCTTCTTGCATGCTTCCGCGCATGCTTGCATGCTTCCCCGCCTGCTTGGACGCTTCCGCGCCTGCTTGGACTCTTCTGCGTCTTCTTGCATGCTTCCGCGCCTGCTTGGACGTTTCCGCGTCTGCTAGGTGTGACGTCTGTCACGCAACGAGTTCAGTCATCAGCGAATTTAACCGCAAACACCCCGCGGGTCCAGCTGCGCTCAGCTGGAAAAATTTTGAAAAAGGTGTCAAATTACATGCGTAATTTGACACCCAATATCAATCAATATCGGTAATCGATAGATACTAGAAATTGCCCTTATCAGCAATCCGATCTTGTAATCTGATCCGCGACCAAAATTATTTCCAAATATTACTTTTGTATAAGGAACGCGATGCACCGAAAAGATTTTACCTCGTTAACATAATTCATACGCAAAACCAATCCTAAAGGAGAACCCACATATATATAAGAGAGAGAGAATTTAAGAGAAAATGAAACAGAGAACACGCATGTAAATTCGGTTCGGGTCATCCGCACAGCTACAACTTATACTACTAATCAAACAATCAAATATTTTAATTCCAACAGATGACCCCAGCCGAAGTCCTAAAATAATCTTAGCGTTAAGAATAAGTAACTTCCAGAATATTCTATAATATATTCTTGAAGACACTCACGTGTAACAAACACGTGAGCCACGTGAGAGAGCATGGAACATTCTGGAAGATGGTCACGCGGACCATCCACGTGAGGCACGTGCGGGAGCGCCCGACGTACCTCGTTCCCACCTGCGTTATCGCTTGACAAAGTTGGTGGACCCAGTACAGAGCGTGAGAGCTCGAGGCCACCAACGATTCCATCATAGTCAGCAATTCTTATCTCAAGCATTCCTAAGTAGCCCCGGTACAGAGCGTGAGAGCTCGAGGCCACCGGCGGCTCCTGCGGAGTCAGCAGTTCTTATCTCAAGCGATAAGGCACGTACTTAGCCGTATAAGAAGGGGCTCCCGAGCCTCAGCAGTCAGTCAAGCGCCACTCGTCGAACTATACGCATCGTAAAGAATAAGCAAAGCCTAAGTGCCTCTACGTACTCTTACAATTTACATCGCGAGTCGATACATTGTCGTGATCGTTCCAAAGTGGAACTACGTTCGTTGTGCAGCAAACCAGTGGACCTCCGAGCGTGTGTCTCACTGTCGCACATCTTCGTTATTATTAAACAAGTGAGTACGTTAAACTATTATCGGCCTTGACTCCGCTGTGCCCGAGGGCTTCGGCGACACACCCATTGTTATACAACGAATTGTATTAACAAATCCTTAAACCTTGTAACCACTTTAATCATTTTAATACATTTAGAATAGTTAAATCTGTTCTTTACTTATTCACCTGTCATTCCCTATTCCTCAAAACGCACGAAACCAATTAAACATACCAAGTGTTAATTTTAATACAAATCAATTATATTCTTATAGTATCACTGTGAGATTTATCGTAGCGCCCAGTGGCCGACACGATAAAGCCTGCGCTAAGTAGCTGCAGCTCACGCCGTGATAACTGTAACAATATTTACGCGAAAATTATCCGGTTGAAGTATTCCTCGAGTGGCTATACTGGCATTGCGGTATTGTCAAAGCGCCCAGTGGCTGTCTTGACAAAATTTGCGGTAATACTTGCTGCATCTCACGCTTTGCACCAGCCCAGAATATTCCCGCCGTTACGTTCTTGAAATAACTTAAGATTGATTAATTTGCAAATCCTTTTATTGAATCAGACAGTTTCTTTCGTACATTTGTGAATTGTCACGTCCCGTGTCCTCGATCGGGAGTAACGTATTTATTTTCCTGTTTTAGGCTTGCCCACTATGCGCAGACTGTCGCCAGGGAACAGGGAGGAGAATCGACGCAGGTGATCTTATTCCGCAGAATTGGATGAGGTAAGTATCGCTAGTGATTCTAGGTTAGTGGAGGCGAATTTATTTATGTCTATGTTAATAATGTTATTCGTTTTAGGTATCGCTTGGGAAAAGGTACGACGAAGAGGGGAAACGCACGAAGATGAATTTGAGGTTAATATAACAAATAGAAAACTTTAAGATTCACAAATGTACGAAAGAAACTGTCTGATAAAATAAAAGGATTTGCAAATTAATCAATCTTAAGTTATTTCAAGAAAGTAACGGCGGAAATATTCTGGGCTGGTGCAAAGCGTGAGATGCAGCAAGTATTACCGCAAATTTTGTCAAGACAGCCACTGGGCGCTTTGACAATACCGCAATGCCAGTATAGCCACTCGCGGAATACTTCAACCGGATAATTTTCGCGTAAATATTGTTACAGTTATCACGGCGTGAGCTGCAGCTACTTAGCGCAGGCTTTATCGTGTCGGCCACTGGGCGCTACGATAAATCTCACAGTGATACTATAAGAATATAATTGATTTGTATTAAAATTAACACTTGGTATGTTTAATTGGTTTCGTGCGTTTTGAGGAATAGGGAATGACAGGTGAATAAGTAAAGAACAGATTTAACTATTCTAGATGTATTAAAATGATTAAAGTGGTTACAAGGTTTAAGGATTTGTTAATACAATTCGTTGTATAACAATGGGTGTGTCGCCGAAGCCCTCGGGCACAGCGGTTATGTTGAACGTCGTGTTTTATAAAATGAGTTACAATAGTGTACGAATACAAAATTATCCGCGTACCTCGGTCACGGGTTTTGAATATACACTAAGAGTAACGAATAATTAATTAGAGTGCCTTGAGTTATAGAAGAGTTAATATTAGTGAAAACGTACAAAGTTATCCGCGTACCTCGGTCACGGGTTTTGAACGTACACAAATATAAAAGGAGTAACGAGTGATAATGGGTGTGTCGCTGTACGACCTCGGTAATACAGCGGAGTCAGAGTGCAGCCGTAATGATTGAATACTCACTCGTTGGTATAATAGTCGTAGGAGATGTGGCACTGTATGCTTCGTTGCACTGTTTAACTAGTAACTTCGCGTGTTTAAGCTCGATGTACGCTGGTCGGCTGCTGCTGCTTGACTTTAACTTTAACGATGTTCGCGGTTCGGCTGCCACTGCTGGACTAACTAAAGCGGCGTTGCGCTGCTCCTTATATATTAAATTCATATCGCTAATTCTGAGAATGCTGAGCGGCGGGCGGCTTGCATTTTCCTATCTTTGCTGACATCTCCCGCCTTGCAATTTATTCTGCTGACCGTCTTACGCCTTGCAGTTTTAAACTGCTGACGGTCTTACGCCTTGCAGTTTCTTATCGCCGTGGGAAGGAAAACTGCTGACGGTCTTACGCCTTGCAGTTTCTTGAGCTTATCTTATCGCGGTGAGAGATAAGAAACTGCTGAGCGTGTACAATATTATATAGTCTTGAAATGAATAGATGTCGCATGCGCTTTTAATTATATAGTTATGAAACGAATAGATGGCTCATACTGTTCGCAAATGAAATGATGTCTCGCGGAGTTTGATTTTAATGCTTTTTATATAGCTGCGAGATGAAATGTTGTCCTATACTTCTGAAATGTTTAGATGCTTTACATCTTTTGATATTTATTACCTTTATGAGTCACCTAGACGTATTACATTGATTATTAATACGGTTATTAGTCTTAAATATTACTTCTATGCGCCTTTACATATATATATATTTATTTTGATAGATTAATGTATTTTCGTACATATATACGTGATGTATATATGTGTATGTGTGTCTACGTATATATATATATATATATAGGCATATGTCAGGACGCGCGCTTTCGCGAATTAGGGGGTGGGAGGTTTGAATACGCGATTTTAACAATAGTGACGTCAATTTCGGGTTGACGTTACACCTCCCCCCTTTTTGTAGAACAAATTTACTCGGAAATTTGTTCTAAGCGGTCTATTCTATCTCTTAACTCGGAGAGACTTACTACTTTAGGACTTTGCGGCTGGCGAGAAAATGGTCTTGGCATCTGTCGGTTAATATCATCATCGTTCTCAGGGGCGTTCAATTCTGGGTTTTCTGGATTCGAAGCTCGTTGTCGAGCACGTTGCAAGAGGCAGTACGTGATGGATGTCCAAACAGCTCCAAGTAATTCGATGCCACATCCGAATACGGCATACAGTGAGTAGCCGTGAATAATAGTATCAACGATGGTCTTCACGAATTTCACAATCACAAATATTGCTAGGCATCCTGCGCTGATGGAGCCAAACGTGATGAAATGGTCCCATATCTTCGATAGTGCTCCCTGTGCTAGTTTCTGCACGGCGTCTTCGTCTAACAGATGCGTGAGTTGGATAGTCCCGGGGATGATATCTTGTCCGGTGACGCCACGCGCTACGGAATTCAGAATGGCGGCTCTTTCTGCCGGGAACATGATATGGTCTCGTAGCTTGTCGATGTCTGCTTGCGTGTAGATTCCGCTTACGGCGAGTGTAGCTGGTACCGTATATTTCCAGGTTGGCTTGGTCATCGGTTTTAATTCTTGTGGTGGGACAGCTTCCACTGGGTTCGGCAGTATTTTGTGCCATGATTCGTCGATGTTGTACATTATCGGCAGGATCGGGTTGCAGTCGCGGTGAGTACCTTGTTGTACTAATACTCTGGTTTTAGGCTTCATAAATTTTGATGTGTTTCTGTGTAGAACGGGAAGTTCCACGAAACATTCTTGCGTGCGGCGTAGTTTCACTTCTACGGGAATGCACCTGATTATATGGACGGCTTCTCCAGCGGTCGTGGCCATGTATCCCGGTCCTTTCATTAGGGACCAGGCAAATTCCTCAGGCAGTATCGATGCGATTGAGAGTGCATTTTCGAGCACTTGCCTCTCCAAGGCGCATCTATGCGTAAGTGATGAGGTAAAGAGGGTAATTATCTGTCCTCGTATATGGCGTTCAACATATACGAATTTCGAATTCATATATGTAAAAATGTCGAGGTTATCAGGCGTAATTGTTCTTTTCCCAGTAAATGTACGTCCTTTTTGTGTTTCCAGAATGAACAGCTTAGGATGTTCTGTTCTTAGGAGCGTATATCCGCACACGTTTCGTTCCGAAACCTTGGTTAGGGCGAAGGTGATGTCGTCCCTGGTAAGTGCGTAAATTGTAGGTAGGGTTGAATTTTGTCCCGCTTCTGTGATCCGTTGTGCCAATCCTTCGTATAAGACGTCATATTGTTCAAATTTGCAGGTGGACTCCGGTGTTGGTTTCCAGTACGTATATCCGTCTTCTCCATCTAGACAGTATCCGTCTTGAAATGAGCATGCAGTTCCACTTTTGAGGATGATTTTATTCTCGTTCAGCTTGACTGCGGCGCTGCCCGTGCGAAGTGTAATCTTCGCCAATCCTTGTACCACTACGTTGTCCCAGGATCCGTAGGGGTCCGCATACTGGGTTCCGGTGCATGTTCCGTCATTTGCGATTGTTCCGGCGAAGGTAAACATTCTTGTAGATGTTGTATTAGCTCGAATGCCGGTTAGAACTGCTCCGTTCCCGAGAGATATAGTTCCTTCTTGATGTAGACGTAGGCACGTCTCGTGGCTTACATCTGCTAGATACTCCACGTAGCCATTGTGAACTGCTGATATGTGGGAGTGCATTCCACAGTAAAAGACTGTTCTCTTGATCTCGATTTTACATTGTATGTAGTTCGCGTGTTCGTACTCTGCCAATTGCAATAATTGTATGTATGTTTCTTCCGTTTCCGCCCCTCGAACGTTGATGTCACATTCGCCTACTTTTACTAATGATATCGTCGTTATATTTAGCCTCTCGCCGCTGCAATCGTATGCAATTAGTCCATAAGCCATCGGGCTGACGCATAGGAGAAATACAATGAGGACCTTCATCCTGAAACAGAAGTCTGACATTTCGTAAGTAATATTAATTAATGACTAAGCTTAAATCTAGTAACATATCGATTATCCTTTATTTATTTGTTTATTTTTGTTTTATTTTATTTCTTTGTTTATTTAGTAAGGCATATTTATTATTTTTATTTTTATTTTGATTAACATAATTATTTTCCTCTAAAGTTCCGTGACGGTGGGTCGACGATGAGCTAATTTTAACTTGTTAGCGTGCACTACGCGATTTTTGCCATTCATTAATATGGATATGTTTCCGTTATTAAGGATTTGCTGAATTTTGTAGGGACCGGAATATTGACTCGTGAATTTCCCTTGTCGGGGTTCTTTTAATAAAAATACGTCGTCGCCGACGTGAAATGTTTGGGGGTTTACTCTTCGGTCGTAGTATCCTTTTGATTTTTGTTTAGCTTGTTTTAAGTTCTCTCGGGCGATGTTTTGTAGACGGTTGATCTTCATGAAGAGTTCTTCTAAATAATCCTTATATGATGGGTCGAGGTTTTCTTCCAGCGGCGGGTCGGTGGATGGTGCTCGTGCTATTTTTCCGAAAACTAATTCGTGCGGTGAGAATTTCGTTCCTTCGTGAATGCTGGTGTTATATGAGAACATCGCGTTCTCTATCCATTCATCCCAATTGGAGGTGTCGTCGATATACTGTTTTAAGAATTCTATTAATACGTGATGGGATCTTTCGAGGGATCCATTTGCTTGAGGGTGGTAGGCTGTCGTCTGGTATTGCTTAATTCGGCATTTCTTTGCCACGGCTTTAAATAAAGCTGATAAGAAGTTTGATCCCTGGTCTGTGAGTAATGCTCGTGGAGCTCCAAATCTGCATATGAAATTCTTAAGGAAAGCGTCGGCCACGCTGCGTGAATCCGCTTTTTGCAGTGGTACTGCGACACTGTATTTCGTTAAGAGATCTTGGATGGTCAGTATATATTCGTTTCCCATTTTTGTTACAGGCAGTGGTCCAACTATGTCGAGTGCTATTTTGTCGAAAGCTGCGCCTGGTGTATCAGTAAGAATCATAGGTTGGCGAGTCTTGATGCGCGTTAATTTCTTCTTTTGACATTCGATGCATGTCCTTACGTATTCGGTGATATCTTTCTTCATTCCGTCCCAGAAGTAGTGTTGTCGGATACGGTTATAAGTTTTTGTAACTCCTTTGTGTCCTGCGATTACGGAATCATGGTTTTCTTTCATTATTTGCTTTCGTTGTTCCGTCATCGGTATCGTGATCAGGGATCGACATATCGTGATAGTGAGTTGGTAATCTTGAAGTGTTTGCTTGAGGTAATTGAGAAAGAACTTCCATGGTATGTCGTCATAGTACGGGGTTTTAGAAATGCTGAAGCTTGTTATCCTTAGTTCATCGAGGACGTCTTTTATTGCTCGAATACCGTTTTTTATATTCTCCTTTGTAATAGGTATCCTGTCGTGTTCTTTAATCGGTATTGCTATAATGTTGTAAGCTTGTGTGGTTTTTACTTTAGCTCTTTCGAATGTTAGGCCATCGTATTTTGGAAGTTCGTCGTACGAGAGTAGTTCGATTGCTCCTTTATCCTGGGGTTGCCCATTCATGTCAATGAAAATGATTTTATGGTCCTTCCGCATTCTCAGGGAGTCGTTGCATTCTTCAATCTTCAGTGGTGCGTTGTGTAGTCTTGCTGGTACGAAAGATCGCTCAAAAAGTGCGTCTGAATCCAACGATGTGAGAGGTGTGTCTTCCATTTCAAAACTGTGTGTTTCTTCCTCGATGTCGTTGCTTGATTTAGTTTGCACATTAGCTTCTTCTTCATTTTCGTAATTCAAAATCCGTGGAGTGAGATGAGGTGTTTTATTGCGAGGGGTTGAGTGGTGTATAGGTATTGGGATTTCTTCTGGAGAGGGGGAATGAGTGGGAGGAGTGCTTTGTGAGGAATCATTCGATATATCACGACTTTCAATGGAAGTAGGAGAGGGGTCTGCAACATCAGGAATTGTAGAATCTTGTAGCTTTGGGATACGTTTTCCTGGGGGAAGAGGGAAAGGACTGAATGTTGTGGATGGCGTTCGTTTCCTTGTTCCTTTTCCTTTGGTTTCTGATGGATTTTTTGAAGTAGATGCTTGCTGCTTCTGTTCTACCGGGCCATGGAGTCGTGGCTTTCTTGTAGGGAAGATCTCGAGAGAGTCAGAGGATGAAGATTCATCCTGTTGTCTTTTCCTTTTTATTGCATAGATTGGCGCTGAAGGCTGTTCTTCTTCGTCGTTCTCCGGTGGATTTCGGGATAGTGCGTCGGCGTTTGCGTTTGCACGACCTTCTTTATAAAATATTTTGTATTCGTATTCCGAAAGTTTTAACTTCCATTTCCATAATCTTGATGTGGGATCTTTAATTGAATTTAGCCACACCAGTGGTTTGTGATCCGTAACGATTTTAAATTCTCTCCCGTATAAGTATGGTCTAAAATGATTTATGCAGTAAACTATTGCGAGACATTCTTTTTCGATTGTTGAGTAATTCTTTTCCGCTTGATTTAATAGTCGCGATGCGTATGCTATTGGAAGATCCTTCCCGATTGGTCCTTGACCTAGGACTCCGCCAATTGCATATCCGGATGCATCTGTGGTTAGATTGAAGGTTTCCGTGAAGTTAGGGTATTGAAGAATCGGTTCGGTTATTAGTGCTTTCTTGAGTCTTTGAAATGCGTCTTCTTGCGCAGTCGTCCATCTGAATGCTACTTCCTTTTTTAATAAATCGGTGAGAGGTTTCGCGGTTTTTGAAAAGTTAGGTATGAATCTGCGGTAATATCCGGCAAGACCCAGAAATTGTTTTATATTCTTTGGATTTTTTGGAACTGGGAAGTGGTCCACCGCCGTTATTTTCTTCGGGTCTGGTTTAACTCCGTTCTCGCTAATAATGTGTCCGAGGTAATTAACTTCGTGGCGCAAAAACTCGCACTTATCTGGTTGTAAGCGGAGATTTGCTTCCCGTAATCTTTTCATGAGTCGGGTAAATTTAATCTCATGTTCTCGGAGCGAGCGAGCGTATAGGACTATATCATCAAGGTAGACAAACAATTCTATCCCTTGTAGTCCGGTTAAAACGTTATTCATTAGTCTTTGAAACGTTGCGGGGGCATTTTTGAGTCCAAACGGCATGCGTTTGAATTCGTAATGTCCGTATGGTGTAGAGAAGGCGGTTTTATGAGCGTCTGCCGATTTCATAGGAATTTGGTGAAAACCTGATGCTAGGTCGAAAACGGAAAAATATTTGGCACTACCCAATTGATCTAGAATTTCGTTTATATTAGGAAGTGGGTAGGCGTCTCCGATCGTTTTGTCATTGAGGGTTCGGTAATCTATTACCATACGCCATCGTTTGTTTCCTTGGGAGTCTGGTTTTTTCGGCACGATCCACAGAGGTGAGTTATAAGGTGAAAGAGAGGGTTCTATTACTCCGTTTTCTATAAGTTCAGTCACTTGTCTATTTATTTCTTCCTTGTGTACCGGGGGAAACCGATATTGTTTCGCGTTTACTGGAATATCGTCCGTAGTGTGAATGGGATGTTCTATTGCGCTTGTTGCTCCGAAATGGTCTCCGGGTAAGTAAAATCTGTCTGCATTTTCTTCTATTAATTTCATCACGCTTCGTTCTTCTTCTGAATTTAAGTGATCCAATCTGAGAGCTTCTTTGATTTCTTTTAGTCGTTGTTTATCGCAGTTTGTCTGGGTAAGGAATACTCGTGCGGAATTTTCGTCTTCTAAAATTTCGTTTTGACTAGGTGCAGTTTGACTTGTATTTTCTACTTCTCTGAGTACTAATGTTGGTATGATTATATGTTCATCTTCCTCCGTGGTATTAAAGATCGGAAGGTATGCTCTTCCCTTTGTGTTAGTTACTACGGCGTTGCCAAGGAATATCCCTTCTTTCGTTAGTAGACGAGGTAGGTAACCCATTTTAATTTCTGGATTTGCTATTTTGATTTGGAATGGTGCAACCGATCTTTTAGGGATCGTTAAAAATTCGCGTTCGAAAAAAGGTATATGTAATTCTTCCCATTGGAGGCTTCGGCTTTTGTAATCAATCGTGACTGAATTTTGCGTCATAAATTCGGAACCTAAAATTCCGTCTTGGTCGATGGGGAACGAATCGTCAACTAAATGAAATGTTATTGGTCGTCCGGCAATCGCGATTTCTGCCGTTCCTCGAGTGGATATTGGCGTTGAGGTGATTCCCCTAATTTTCAAAGTTATGTCGTGATTAATTTTTTGAGCCGATTCTGAAAATGATTCTTTTATGAGGTTGATTTCAGATCCTGAGTCTATCATTAAATTTAATTTTTTCTGATTATTTGTTGTAGCTACTTGAATGGTTGGTACTACAGAATCTTGATTTAATTGGACTCTGGCGACTCGGAAACTTGGGTCATCGCGTTCTGATCTTCCGGTTCGTTTGTTTCTACGATCGTCGTGAATGTTCGGTGCCCCGATTGGCTGGCTTCCCGGCGGACACCGGCTACCGGGTTGCGAGAACCGTTTCCCTGATTCATGGAGTTATTAGCATTCGTTCTCCTTTGTGAATACGGGGTTATCTCTCCGGCATCAACCTTTGCTTTAAATTTCCTGCATTCGTCCATATTATGACCCGGGTTTTTACAGTAACGACAAGTGACTACCGATGAGGGTGCAGGGAATTTGGGTTGCTGGTAGGTTCTTGTTGTGACCGGTGAGGATCGTTGTGGTTCGTAATCGCGTCGTGGGGAAAATTCGTTTGATTGTCGCGGAGGTGCTCTATCCTCGTATCGCCGTTGAGACGGCCTGTCTTCATAACGTCGTGGGGGAAATCTATACTCGTTTTGTCGCGGCGGCGATCTGTATGCATTTCGACGCGGAGGGGAACGATATCTAACCCTGGTGCGCGCTCGAGATTCCTCCTTTTCGATTTGTCCAAAAATTTTAATTGCGGTGCAATAATATTCTTCTAGGTTTCGGGGCGCTTCCATACGTATTCGTATTCTAGCGTCTGGCGCGAGACCGTTCAAAAATGCTTGAATAACATGTTCTTCTAGTTCCTGTGCTCTAATGTGGTCAAATGATCTGCCTTGTTTCATTTCGTCGTATACCGCTGCGTGTAGATTCCGGACCTTTTCTATATAATCGAGTATATGTTCTTGCGGTCTTTTCTCTAGTTGTCCAAGTTCTCCTTGGTATTCATATAATGTTTTGTGTGCGGCGAACGTTGATTTTAGTCGGTTGCAAAATTGATCTACTGTTGCAAATTGTGAATTCGCGACGGTCATGTACGCGTGACCCTGTAGTTTGTTCACTAGTAGTTGCACGAGGTGCATTTCCTGCTCGGGGTGTATTATGCTTCGTGCTCTTTCACAAGCCCGTACAAATTGGAAGATCGGAATGTTTCGTCCATTGTAGATTGGGACGGATTCTAACGCGTCTTTTATGCTTATTGCAGCGGCGCGGAATATCGGTGGTCGTTCCGGTGTGCTATGGACTTGCGGTGAGGGAGGGAGTCCTCCCGTGGTGTTATCATGGCCACCGTTTAACCTTAATTCCTGTAACGCGTTTTCTAATCTTTCTAGGCGTTCTGGTAGTGGGAGTAGTATGTCGAATTCTCTGTCCATCCGTTCGATTATTTGGTGAACTTTGTCAAGTTTGAGTTCCGTAGAGCGCGGTACTTCTATCGTTCGTCGCGCGTTTTGTTCGGCTAATTCGCGTTCTCGGGTTAAGACCCGTTCTTGTAACCTTGCTACTTCGTCCTCTTGGTTAGGATTTAATCGCGGTTCCGCCATGTCGGTGAGCTCGTTGATCGATTATTATATGATGTGGGTATAAGATCACTTTTCTCCTTCTATCCCACCGCTGCCACCAAATTTATGTCACGTCCCGTGTCCTCGATCGGGAGTAACGTATTTATTTTCCTGTTTTAGGCTTGCCCACTATGCGCAGACTGTCGCCAGGGAACAGGGAGGAGAATCGACGCAGGTGATCTTATTCCGCAGAATTGGATGAGGTAAGTATCGCTAGTGATTCTAGGTTAGTGGAGGCGAATTTATTTATGTCTATGTTAATAATGTTATTCGTTTTAGGTATCGCTTGGGAAAAGGTACGACGAAGAGGGGAAACGCACGAAGATGAATTTGAGGTTAATATAACAAATAGAAAACTTTAAGATTCACAAATGTACGAAAGAAACTGTCTGATAAAATAAAAGGATTTGCAAATTAATCAATCTTAAGTTATTTCAAGAAAGTAACGGCGGAAATATTCTGGGCTGGTGCAAAGCGTGAGATGCAGCAAGTATTACCGCAAATTTTGTCAAGACAGCCACTGGGCGCTTTGACAATACCGCAATGCCAGTATAGCCACTCGCGGAATACTTCAACCGGATAATTTTCGCGTAAATATTGTTACAGTTATCACGGCGTGAGCTGCAGCTACTTAGCGCAGGCTTTATCGTGTCGGCCACTGGGCGCTACGATAAATCTCACAGTGATACTATAAGAATATAATTGATTTGTATTAAAATTAACACTTGGTATGTTTAATTGGTTTCGTGCGTTTTGAGGAATAGGGAATGACAGGTGAATAAGTAAAGAACAGATTTAACTATTCTAGATGTATTAAAATGATTAAAGTGGTTACAAGGTTTAAGGATTTGTTAATACAATTCGTTGTATAACAATGGGTGTGTCGCCGAAGCCCTCGGGCACAGCGGTTATGTTGAACGTCGTGTTTTATAAAATGAGTTACAATAGTGTACGAATACAAAATTATCCGCGTACCTCGGTCACGGGTTTTGAATATACACTAAGAGTAACGAATAATTAATTAGAGTGCCTTGAGTTATAGAAGAGTTAATATTAGTGAAAACGTACAAAGTTATCCGCGTACCTCGGTCACGGGTTTTGAACGTACACAAATATAAAAGGAGTAACGAGTGATAATGGGTGTGTCGCTGTACGACCTCGGTAATACAGCGGAGTCAGAGTGCAGCCGTAATGATTGAATACTCACTCGTTGGTATAATAGTCGTAGGAGATGTGGCACTGTATGCTTCGTTGCACTGTTTAACTAGTAACTTCGCGTGTTTAAGCTCGATGTACGCTGGTCGGCTGCTGCTGCTTGACTTTAACTTTAACGATGTTCGCGGTTCGGCTGCCACTGCTGGACTAACTAAAGCGGCGTTGCGCTGCTCCTTATATATTAAATTCATATCGCTAATTCTGAGAATGCTGAGCGGCGGGCGGCTTGCATTTTCCTATCTTTGCTGACATCTCCCGCCTTGCAATTTATTCTGCTGACCGTCTTACGCCTTGCAGTTTTAAACTGCTGACGGTCTTACGCCTTGCAGTTTCTTATCGCCGTGGGAAGGAAAACTGCTGACGGTCTTACGCCTTGCAGTTTCTTGAGCTTATCTTATCGCGGTGAGAGATAAGAAACTGCTGAGCGTGTACAATATTATATAGTCTTGAAATGAATAGATGTCGCATGCGCTTTTAATTATATAGTTATGAAACGAATAGATGGCTCATACTGTTCGCAAATGAAATGATGTCTCGCGGAGTTTGATTTTAATGCTTTTTATATAGCTGCGAGATGAAATGTTGTCCTATACTTCTGAAATGTTTAGATGCTTTACATCTTTTGATATTTATTACCTTTATGAGTCACCTAGACGTATTACATTGATTATTAATACGGTTATTAGTCTTAAATATTACTTCTATGCGCCTTTACATATATATATATTTATTTTGATAGATTAATGTATTTTCGTACATATATACGTGATGTATATATGTGTATGTGTGTCTACGTATATATATATATATATATAGGCATATGTCAGGACGCGCGCTTTCGCGAATTAGGGGGTGGGAGGTTTGAATACGCGATTTTAACAATAGTGACGTCAATTTCGGGTTGACGTTACAGAATCTTAAAGTTTTCTACTTGTTATAATAAACTTGATTTCATCTTCGTGCGTTTCCCCTCTTCGTCGTACCTTTTTCCCAAGCGATACCTAAAACGAATAACATTATAGACATAAATAAATTCGCCTCCACTAACTAAGAATCACTAGCGATACTTACTTCATCCAATTCTGCGGAATAAGATCACCTGCGTCGATTCTCCTCCCTGTTCCCTGGCGACAGTCTGCGCACAGTGGGCAAGCCTAAAACAGGAAAATAAATACGTTACTCCCGATCGAGGACACGGGACGTGACATAGGACGCTTCCGCGCCTGGTTGGACGCTACCGCGCCTGCTTGGACGCTTCCGCGACTGCTTGGAAGCTTCCGCGCCTGCTTGGACTCTTCTGCGCCTTCTTGCATGCTGCCGCGCCTACTTGGACGTTTCCGCGCCTGCTTGGACGCTACCGCGCCTGCTTGGACGCTTCCGCGCCTGCTTGGACGCTTCCGCGCCTTCTTGGACGCTTCCGCGCCTGCTTGCATGCTTCCCCGCCTGCTTGGACGCTTCCGCGCCTGCTTGGACTCTTCTGCTCCTTCTTGCATGCTTCCGCGCCTACTTGGACGTTTCCGCGCCTGCTTGGACGCTTCCGCGCCTGCTTGGACGCTTCCGCGCCTGCTTGGACGCTCCCACGCCTGCTTGGACGCTCCCAAGTCTGCTTGGACGCTTCTGCTCCTTCGTGCATGCTTCCGCGCCTACTTGGACGTTTCCGCGCCTGCTTGGACGCTACCGCGCCTGCTTGGACACTTCTGCGCCTGTTTGGACTCTTCTGCGCCTGCTTGGACGCTACCGCGCCTGCTTGGACGCTTCTGCTCCTTCGTGCATGCTTCCGCGCCTGCTTGGACTCTTCTGCGCCTTCTTGCATGCTTCCGCGCCTACTTGGACGTTTCCGCGCCTGCTTGGACGCTTCCGCGCCTGCTTGCATACTTCCCCTCCTGCTTGGACGCTTCCGCGCCTGTTTGGACTCTTCTGCGTCTTCTTGCATGCTTCCGCGCCTGCTTGGACGTTTCCGCGCCTGCTTGGACTCTGCCGCGCCTGCTTGGACTCTTCCGCGACTGCTTGGACGCTTCCGCGACTGATTGGACGCTTCCGCGCCTGCTTGGACGCTACCCCGCCTGCTTGGTCGCTTCCGCGCCTACTTGGACGTTTTCGCGCCTGCTTGGACTCTTCTGCGCCTTCTTGCATGCTTCCGCGCCAGCTTGCATGCTTCCGCGCCTGCTTGGACGCTACCGCGCCTGCTTGGACGCTTCCGCGACTGCTTGGACGCTACCGCGCCTGCTTGGACGCTTCCGCGACTGCTTGGTCGCTACCGCGCCTGCTTGGACAATTCCGCGACTGCTTGGACGCTTCCGCGCCTGGTTGGACGCTACCGCGCCTGTTTGGACGCCTCCGCGACTCCTTGGACGCTTCTGCGCCTGCTTGGACGCTTCCGCGACTGCTTGGACGCTTCCGCGCCTGCTTGCACGGTTCCGAGCCTGCTTGGAAGCTTTCGCGCCTGCTTGGACGCTTCCGCGCCTGCTTGGTCGTTACCGCGCCTGCTTGGACGCTTCCGCTCCTGCTTGGACGCTTCCGCGACTGCTTGGAAGCTTCCGCGCCTGCTTGGACTCTTCTGCGCCTTCTTGCATGCTGCCGCGCCTACTTGGACGTTTCCGCGCCTGCGTGGACGCTTCCGCGCCTGCTTGCATGCTTCCCCGCCTGCTTGGACGCTTCCGCGCCTGATAGGAATCTTCTGCGCCTTCTTGCATGCTGCCGCGCCTACTTGGACGTTTCCGCGCCTGCTTGGACGCTTCCGCGACTGCTTCGACGCTACCGCGCCTGCTTGGACGCTGCCGCGACTGCTTGGACACTACCGCGACTGCTTGGACGCTTCCGCGCCTGCTTGTGTCACGTCCCGTGTCCTCGATCGGGAGTAACGTATTTATTTTCCTGTTTTAGGCTTGCCCACTGTGCGCAGACTGTCGCCAGGGAACAGGGAGGAGAATCGACGCAGGTGATCTTATTCCGCAGAATTGGATGAAGTAAGTATCGCTAGTGATTCTTAGTTAGTGGAGGCGAATTTATTTATGTCTATAATGTTATTCGTTTTAGGTATCGCTTGGGAAAAAGGTACGACGAAGAGGGGAAACGCACGAAGATGAATTTGAGTTTAATATAACAAATAGAAAACTTTAAGATTCACAAATGTACGAAAGAAACTGTCTGATAAAATAAAAGGATTTGCAATTTAATCAATCTTAAGTTATTTCAAGAACGTAACGGCGGAAATATTCTGGGCTGGTGCAAAGCGTGAGATGCAGCAAGTATTACCGCAAATTTTGTCAAGACAGCCACTGGGCGCTTTGACAATACCGCAATGCCAGTATAGCCACTCGAGGAATACTTCAACCGGATAATTTTCGCGTAAATATTGTTACAGTTATCACGGCGTGAGCTGCAGCTACTTAGCGCAGGCTTTATCGTGTCGGCCACTGGGCGCTACGATAAATCTCACAGTGATACTATAACAATATAATTGATTTGTATTAAAATTAACACTTGGTATGTTTAATTGGTTTCGTGCGTTTTGAGGAATAGGGAATGACAGGTGAATAAGTAAAGAACAGATTTAACTATTCTAAATGTATTAAAATGATTAAAGTGGTTACAAGGTTTAAGGATTTGTTAATACAATTCGTTGTATAACAATGGGTGTGTCGCCGAAGCCCTCGGGCACAGCGGTTATGTTGAACGTCGTGTTTTATAAAATGAGTTACAATAGTGTACGAATACAAAATTATCCGCGTACCTCGGTCACGGGTTTTGGATTCACACGATCTCAGTGCTTGAGTTAACGTCGTACAATATTATTCGCGTAAAATACAATTAGTAAGTAAATGCAAAATGGTCCGCGTACCTCGGTCACGGGTTTTGAATTTACACTAAGAGTGTCGATGATAATTAGTCTGAGTGCCTAAGGTTATAAAGAATTAATATTTATGAAAGCGTACAAAATTATTCGCGTACCTCGGTCACGAGTTCTGAACACAATCAAAATATAAAAGGAGCAACGAGTGGCAATGGGTGTGTCGCCGTACGACCTCGGTAGTACAGAGGAGTCAGAGTGCAGCCGTAATAATTGAATACTCACTCGTTGGTATCGTAGTCGTAGGAGATTGGCACTTTGTAGTAGTTGCACTTATTCGTTTCGATGCACTAGTTTAATTCGCGTACTTTCACTTGATGTATAACGATGCTCGCGGTTCGGCTGCTCCTGCTGGACTGACTAAAGCGGCGTTGCGCTGCTCCTTATATATTAAATTCATATCGCTAATTCTGAGAATGCTGAGCGGCGGGCGGCTTGCATTTTCCTATCTTTGCTGACATCCCCCGCCTTGCAATTTATTCTGCTGACCGTCTTACGCCTTGCAGTTTTAAACTGCTGACGGTCTTACGCCTTGCAGTTTCTTATCGCCGTGGGAAGGAAAACTGCTGACGGTCTTACGCCTTGCAGTTTCTTGAGCTTATCTTATCGCGGTGAGAGATAAGAAACTGCTGAGCGTGTACAATATTATATAGTCTTGAAATGAATAGATGTCGCATGCGCTTTTAATTATATAGTTATGAAACGAATAGATGGCTCATACTGTTCGCAAATGAAATGATGTCTCGCGGAGTTTGATTTTAATGTATTTATATAGCTGCGAGATGAAATGTTGTCCTATAGTTCTGAAACGTTGTGATGCTTTGCATCTTTCAATATTTATTACTTTTATGAGGCATCTAGACGTATTGCATCGATCACTAGTACGATTATTGTTCTTAAATATTACTTTTGTGCGCCTTTACATATATATATATTTATTTTGATAGATTAATGTATTTTCGTACATATATACGTGATGTATATATGTGTATGTGTGTCTACGTATATATATATATATAGGCATATGTCAGGACGCGCGCTTTCGCGAATTAGGGGGTGGGAGGTTTGAATACGCGATTTTAACAATAGTGACGTCAATTTCGGGTTGACGTTACACCTCCCCCCTTTTTGTAGAACAAATTTATTCGGAAATTTGTTCTAAGCGGTCTATTCTATCTCTTAACTCGGAGAGACTTACTACTTTTGGGTTTTGGGGCTGGCGAGTAAGTGGCCTTGGTATCTGTCGGTTACTCTCATCAGCGTTCTCGGGGGCGGTCAGTTCTGGGTTTTCTGGATTCGAAGCTCGTTGTCGAGCGCGTTGCAAGAGGCAGTACGTTATTGATGTCCAAACGGCACCGAGCAGTTCAATGCCACATCCAAATGCGGCGTATAATGAATAGCCGTGAATAATGGTATCGACGATTGTCTGTATGAGTTTCACGATCACAAATATAGCCAGGAATCCAGCGCTGATGGAACCAAATGTGATGAAATGATCCCATATCTTTGCTAGTGCTCCCTGTGCTAGTTTCTGCACGGCGTCTTCGTCCAACAGGTGTGTTAGTTGGATGGTCCCGGGGATGATATCTTGTCCGGTGACGCCACGCGCTACGGAATTTAATATGGCGGCTCTTTCCGCTGGGAACATGATATGGTCTCGTAGCTTGTCGATGTCTGCTTGCGTGTATATTCCGCTTACGGCGAGTGTAGCTGGTACCGTATATTTCCAGGTTGGCTTGGTCATCGGTTTCAACTCTTGTGGTGGGACAGCTTCCACTGGGTTCGGCAGTATTTTGTGCCATGATTCGTCGATGTTGTACATTATCGGCAGGATCGGGTTGCAGTCGCGGTGAGTACCTTGTTGTACTAATACTCTGGTTTTAGGCTTCATAAATTTTGATGTGTTTCTGTGTAGAACGGGAAGTTCCACGAAACATTCTTGCGTGCGGCGTACTTTCACTTCTACGGGAATGCACCTGATTATATGGACGGCTTCTCCAGCGGTCGTGGCCATGTATCCTGGTCCTTTCATTAGGGACCAGGCAAATTCCTCAGGCAGTATCGATGCGATTGAGAGTGCATTTTCGAGCACTTGCCTCTCCAAGGCGCATCTATGCGTGAGTGACGAGGTAAAGAGAGTGATTATTTGTCCTCGTATATGGCGTTCGACGTATACGAATTTCGAATTCATATAAGTAAAGATGTCGAGGTTATCAGGCGTAATTGTTCTTTTCCCAGTAAATGTACGTCCTTTTTGTGTTTCCAGAATGAACAGCTTAGGATGTTCTGTTCGTAGGAGCGTATATCCGCACACGTTTTGTTCCGAAACCTTCGTCAGGGCGAAGGTGATGTCGTCCCTGGTAAGTGCGTAAATTGTAGGTAGGGTTGAATTTTGTCCCGCTTCTGTGATCCGTTGTGCCAATCCTTCGTATAAGACGTCATATTGTTCAAATTTGCAGGTGGACTCCGGTGTTGGTTTCCAGTACGTATATCCGTCTTCTCCATCTAGACAGTATCCGTCTTGAAATGAGCATGTAGTTCCACTTTTGAGGATGATTTTATTCTCGTTCAGCTTGACTGCGGCGCTGCCCGTGCGGAGTGTAATCTTGGCCAATCCTTGTACCACTACGTTGTCCCAGGATCCGTAGGGATCCGCATACTGTGTTCCGGTGCATGATCCATCATTTGCGATTGTTCCAGCGAAGGTAAACATTCTTGTAGATGTTGTATTAGCTCGAATGCCGGTTAGAACTGCTCCGTTCCCGAGAGATATAGTACCTTCTTGATGTAGACGTAGGCACGTCTCGTGGCTTACATCTGCTAGATACTCCACGTAGCCATTGTGAACTGCTGATATGTGGGAGTGCATTCCACAGTAAAAGACTGTTCTCTTAATCTCGATTTTACACTGTATGTAGTTCGCGTGTTCGTACTCTGCCAATTGCAATAGTTGTATGTATGTTTCTTCCGTTTCCGCCCCTCGAACGTTGATGTCACATTCGCCTACTTTTACTAATGATATCGTCGTTATATTTAGCCTCTCGCCACTGCAATCGTATGCAATTAGCCCATATGCCATCGGGCTGACACATAGGAGGAATATAAGGAGGATTCCCATTCTGAAACAGAGAGCTGGAGTTTGGTAAGTAATATTAATTATTAGCTAAGCTTAAATCTAATAACATATCGATTATCCTTTATTTATTTGTTTATTTTTGTTTTATTTTATTTCTTTGTTTATTTAATAAGGCGTATTGATTTATTTATATATTTTTTATTATTATATTTTTTTTGATTATTATTGGATACATATTTTGTATTATTCGTAGTTAGGGTTTCCGTGCTTCTTTAAGCGTATAACGCTCCGTCGATTATATATAATGTTTCCACGTTGAATTCCAAGTATAAGCCTCTGTGGAATATGTCCATGCAAGTCGTGCACTCTGCAAGGCTTCTCTCGATTAATAATGGAATGCCGCATTCGTAACAATTTTTCTCGAAGTCTTCGCACGTGAAGGCATGTGCGTCTGTGAAGCTTCCTTCTATAGTGAGGTTAGATAAGTCGAAGCACGGTTCGCAGAATATTCTGTATGTATTTTCATCGTCGTAAGTTTCCATCATCTGTCCTTGTATGCAGCTGAATTGGCTTATCTGTATGTTAAGTAATGCAAGCTCTTCTTGCCCCGAAATTTTAGCTGTAGGTCGTGGATAGTAGCACATGGTAGTTGCGTATTTGAAATGGTCTGTAACATAATTATTTTCCTCTAAAGTTCCGTGACGGTGGGTCGACGATGAGCTAATTTTAACTTGTTAGCGTGCACTACGCGATTTTTGCCGTTTATTAGAATGGATATATTTCCGTTATTAAGGACTTGTTGAATTTTGTAGGGACCAGAATATTGACTCGCGAATTTCCCTTGTCGGGGTTCTTTTAATAAAAATACGTCGTCGCCGACGTGGAATGTTTGGGGGTTTACTCTTCGGTCGTAGTATCCTTTTGATTTTTGTTTAGCTTGTTTTAAGTTTTCTTGGGCGATGTTTTGTAGACGGTTGATCTTCATGAAGAGTTCTTCTAAATAATCCTTATATGATGGGTCGAGGTTTTCTTCCAACGGCGGGTCGGTGGACGGTGCTCGTGCTATTTTTCCGAACACTAATTCGTGCGGTGAGAATTTCGTTCCTTCGTGAATGCTGGTGTTATACGAGAACATCGCGTTCTCTATCCATTCATCCCAATTGGAGGTGTCGTCGATATATTGTTTTAAGAATTCTATTAATACGTGATGGGATCTTTCGAGGGATCCATTTGCTTGAGGGTGGTAGGCTGTCGTCTGGTATTGCTTAATTCGGCATTTCTTTGCCACGGCTTTAAATAAAGCTGATAAGAAGTTTGATCCCTGGTCTGTGAGTAATGCTCGTGGAGCTCCAAATCTGCATATGAAATTCTTAAGGAAGGCGTCGGCCACGCTACGTGAATCCGCTTTTTGTAGTGGTACTGCGACACTGTATTTCGTTAAGAGATCTTGGATGGTCAGTATATATTCGTTTCCCATTTTTGTTACAGGCAGTGGTCCAACTATGTCGAGTGCTATTTTGTCAAAGGCTGCGCCAGGTGTATCAGTAAGAACCATAGGTTGGCGAGTCTTGATGCGCGTTAATTTCTTCTTTTGACATTCGATGCATGTCCTTACGTATTCGGTGATATCTTTCTTCATTCCGTCCCAGAAGTAGCGTTGTCGGATTCGGTTATAAGTTTTTGTAACTCCTTTGTGTCCTGCGATTACGGAATCATGGTTTTCTCTCATTATTTGCTTTCGTTGTTCCGTCGTCGGTATCGTGATCAGGGATCGACATATCGTGATAGTGAGTTGGTAATCTTGAAGTGTTTGCTTGAGGTAATTGAGAAAGAACTTCCATGGTATGTCGTCATAGTACGGGGTTTTAGAAATGCTGAGGCTTGTTATCCTTAGTTCATCGAGGACGTCTCTTATTGCTCGAATACCGTTTTTTATATTCTCCTTTGTAATAGGTATCCTGTCGTGTTCTTTTATCGGTATTGCTATAATGTTGTAAGCTTGTGTGGTTTTTACTTTAGCTCTTTCGAATGTTAGGCCATCGTATTTTGGAAGTTCGTCGTACGAGAGTAGTTCGATTGCTCCTTTATCCTGGGGTTGCCCATTCATGTCAATGAAAATGATTTTATAGTCCTTCTGCATTCTTAGGGAGTCGTTGCATTCTTCAATCTTCAGTGGTGCGTTGTGTAGTCTTGCTGGTACGAAAGATCGCTCAAAAAGTGCGTCTGAATCCAACGATGTGAGAGGTGTGTCTTCCATTTCAAAACTGTGTGTTTCTTCCTCGATGTCGTTGCTTGATTTAGTTTGCACATTAGCTTCTTCTTCATTTTCGTAATTCAAAATCCGTGGAGTGAGATGAGGTGTTTTATTGCGAGGGGTTGAGTGGTGTATAGGTATTGGGATTTCTTCTGGAGAGGGGGAATGGGTGGGAGGAGTGCTTTGTGAGGAATCATTCGATATATCGCGACTTTCAATGGAAGTAGGAGAGGGGTCTGCAACATCAGGAATTGTAGAATCTTGTAGCTTTGGGATACGTTTTCCTGGGGGAAGAGGGAAAGGACTGAATGTTGTGGATGGCGTTCGTTTCCTTGATCCTTTTCCTTTGGTTTCTGATGGATTTTTTGAAGTAGATGCTTGCTGCTTCTGTTCTACTGGGCCATGGAGTCGTGGCTTTCTTGTAGGGAAGATCTCGAGAGAGTCGGAGGATGAAGATTCATCCTGTTGTCTTTTCCTTTTTATTGCATAGATTGGCGCTGAAGGCTGTTCTTCTTCGTCGTTCTCCGGTGGATTTCGGGATAGTGCGTCGGCGTTTGCGTTTGCACGACCTTCTTTATAAAATATTTTGTATTCGTATTCCGAAAGTTTTAACTTCCATTTCCATAATCTTGATGTGGGATCTTTAATTGAATTTAGCCACACCAGTGGTTTGTGATCCGTAATGATTTTAAATTCTCTCCCGTATAAGTATGGTCTAAAATGATTTATGCAGTAAACTATTGCGAGACATTCTTTTTCGATTGTTGAGTAATTCTTTTCCGCTTGATTTAATAGTCGCGATGCGTATGCTATTGGAAGATCCTTCCCGATTGGTCCTTGACTTAGGACTCCGCCAATTGCATATCCGGATGCATCTGTGGTTAGATTGAAGGTTTCCGTGAAGTTAGGGTATTGAAGAATCGGTTCGGTTATTAGTGCTTTCTTGAGTCTTTGAAATGCGTCTTCTTGCGCAGGCGTCCATCTGAATGCTACTTCCTTTTTTAATAAATCGGTGAGAGGTTTCGCGGTTTTTGAAAAATTAGGTATGAATCTGCGGTAATATCCGGCAAGACCCAGAAATTGTTTTATATTCTTTGGATTTTTTGGAACTGGGAAGTGGTCCACCGCCGTTATTTTCTTCGGGTCTGGTTTAACTCCGTTCTCGCTAATAATGTGTCCGAGATAATTAACTTCGTGGCGCAAAAACTCGCACTTATCTGGTTGTAAGCGGAGATTTGCTTCCCGTAATCTTTTCATGAGTCGGGTAAATTTAATCTCATGTTCTCGGAGCGAGCGAGCGTATAGGACTATATCATCAAGGTAGACAAACAATTCTATCCCTTGTAGTCCGGTTAAAACGTTATTCATTAGTCTTTGAAACGTTGCGGGGGCATTTTTGAGTCCAAACGGCATGCGTTTGAATTCGTAATGTCCGTATGGTGTAGAGAAGGCGGTTTTATGAGCGTCTGCCGATTTCATAGGAATTTGGTGAAAACCTGATGCTAGGTCGAAAACGGAAAAATATTTGGCACTACCCAATTGATCTAGAATTTCGTTTATATTAGGAAGTGGGTAGGCGTCTCCGATCGTTTTGTCATTGAGGGTTCGGTAATCTATTACCATACGCCATCGTTTGTTTCCTTGGGAGTCTGGTTTTTTCGGCACGATCCACAGAGGTGAGTTATAAGGTGAAAGAGAGGGTTCTATTACTCCGTTTTCTATAAGTTCAGTCACTTGTCTATTTATTTCTTCCTTGTGTACCGGGGGAAACCGATATTGTTTCGCGTTTACTGGAATATCGTCCGTAGTGTGAATGGGATGTTCTATTGCGCTTGTTGCTCCGAAATGGTCTCCGGGTAAGTAAAATCTGTCTGCATTTTCTTCTATTAATTTCATCACGCTTCGTTCTTCTTCTGAATTTAAGTGATCCAATCTGAGAGCTTCTTTGATTTCTTTTAGTCGTTGTTTATCGCAGTTTGTCTGGGTAAGGAATACTCGTGCGGAATTTTCGTCTTCTAAAATTTCGTTTTGACTAGGTGCAGTTTGACTTGTATTTTCTACTTCTCTGAGTACTAATGTTGGTATGATTATATGTTCATCTTCCTCCGTGGTATTAAAGATCGGAAGGTATGCTCTTCCCTTTGTGTTAGTTACTACGGCATTGCCAAGGAATATCCCTTCTTTCGTTAGTAGACGAGGTAGGTAACCCATTTTAATTTCTGGATTTGCTATTTTGATTTGGAATGGTGCAACCGATCTTTTAGGGATCGTTAAAAATTCGCGTTCGAAAAAAGGTATATGTAATTCTTCCCATTGGAGGCTTCGGCTTTTGTAATCAATCGTGACTGAATTTTGCGTCATAAATTCGGAACCTAAAATTCCGTCTTGGTCGATGGGGAACGAATCGTCAACTAAATGAAATGTTATTGGTCGTCCGGCAATCGCGATTTCTGCCGTTCCTCGAGTGGATATTGGCGTTGAGGTGATTCCCCTAATTTTCAAAGTTATGTCGTGATTAATTTTTTGAGCCGATTCTGAAAATGATTCTTTTATGAGGTTGATTTCAGATCCTGAGTCTATCATTAAATTTAATTTTTTCTGATTATTTGTTGTAGCTACTTGAATGGTTGGTACTACAGAATCTTGATTTAATTGGACTCTGGCGACTCGGAAACTTGGGTCATCGCGTTCTGATCTTCCGGTTCGTTTGTTTCTACGATCGTCGTGAATGTTCGGTGCCCCGATTGGCTGGCTTCCCGGCGGACACCGGCTACCGGGTTGCGAGAACCGTTTCCCTGATTCATGGAGTTATTAGCATTCGTTCTCCTTTGTGAATACGGGGTTATCTCTCCGGCATCAACCTTTGCTTTAAATTTCCTGCATTCGTCCATATTATGACCCGGGTTTTTACAGTAACGACAAGTGACTACCGATGAGGGTGCAGGGAATTTGGGTTGCTGGTAGGTTCTTGTTGTGACCGGTGAGGATCGTTGTGGTTCGTAATCGCGTCGTGGGGAAAATTCGTTTGATGAACGCGGAGGTGCTCTATCCTCGTATCGCCGTTGAGACGGCCTGTCTTCATAACGTCGTGGGGGAAATCTATACTCGTTTTGTCGCGGCGGCGATCTGTATGCATTTCGACGCGGAGGGGAACGATATCTAACCCTGGTGCGCGCTCGAGATTCCTCCTTTTCGATCTGTCCGAAAATTTTAATAGCGGTGCAATAATATTCTTCTAGGTTTCGGGGCGCTTCCATACGTATTCGTATTCTAGCGTCTGGCGCGAGACCGTTCAAAAATGCTTGAATAACATGTTCTTCTAGTTCCTGTGCTCTAATGTGGTCAAATGATCTGCCTTGTTTCATTTCGTCGTATACCGCTGCGTGTAGATTCCGGACCTTTTCTATATAATCGAGTATATGTTCTTGCGGTCTTTTCTCTAGTTGTCCAAGTTCTCCTTGGTATTCATATAATGTTTTGTGTGCGGCGAACGTTGATTTTAGTCGGTTGCAAAATTGATCTACTGTTGCAAATTGTGAATTCGCGACGGTCATGTACGCGTGACCCTGTAGTTTGTTCACTAGTAGTTGCACGAGGTGCATTTCCTGCTCGGGGTGTATTATGCTTCGTGCTCTTTCACAAGCCCGTACAAATTGGAAGATCGGAATGTTTCGTCCATTGTAGATTGGGACGGATTCTAACGCGTCTTTTATGCTTATTGCAGCGGCGCGGAATATCGGTGGTCGTTCCGGTGTGCTATGGACTTGCGGTGAGGGAGGGAGTCCTCCCGTGGTGTTATCATGGCCACCGTTTAACCTTAATTTCTGTAACGCGTTTTCTAATCTTTCTAGGCGTTCTGGTAGTGGGAGTAGTATGTCGAATTCTCTGTCCATCCGTTCGATTATTTGGTGAACTTTGTCAAGTTTGAGTTCCGTAGAGCGCGGTACTTCTATCGTTCGTCGCGCGTTTTGTTCGGCTAATTCGCGTTCTCGGGTTAAGACCCGTTCTTGTAACCTTGCTACTTCGTCCTCTTGGTTAGGATTTAATCGCGGTTCCGCCATGTCGGTGAGCTCGTTGATCGATTATTATATGATGTGGGTATAAGATCACTTTTCTCCTTCTATCCCACCGCTGCCACCAAATTTATGTCACGTCCCGTGTCCTCGATCGGGAGTAACGTATTTATTTTCCTGTTTTAGGCTTGCCCACTGTGCGCAGACTGTCGCCAGGGAACAGGGAGGAGAATCGACGCAGGTGATCTTATTCCGCAGAATTGGATGAAGTAAGTATCGCTAGTGATTCTTAGTTAGTGGAGGCGAATTTATTTATGTCTATAATGTTATTCGTTTTAGGTATCGCTTGGGAAAAAGGTACGACGAAGAGGGGAAACGCACGAAGATGAATTTGAGTTTAATATAACAAATAGAAAACTTTAAGATTCACAAATGTACGAAAGAAACTGTCTGATAAAATAAAAGGATTTGCAATTTAATCAATCTTAAGTTATTTCAAGAACGTAACGGCGGAAATATTCTGGGCTGGTGCAAAGCGTGAGATGCAGCAAGTATTACCGCAAATTTTGTCAAGACAGCCACTGGGCGCTTTGACAATACCGCAATGCCAGTATAGCCACTCGAGGAATACTTCAACCGGATAATTTTCGCGTAAATATTGTTACAGTTATCACGGCGTGAGCTGCAGCTACTTAGCGCAGGCTTTATCGTGTCGGCCACTGGGCGCTACGATAAATCTCACAGTGATACTATAACAATATAATTGATTTGTATTAAAATTAACACTTGGTATGTTTAATTGGTTTCGTGCGTTTTGAGGAATAGGGAATGACAGGTGAATAAGTAAAGAACAGATTTAACTATTCTAAATGTATTAAAATGATTAAAGTGGTTACAAGGTTTAAGGATTTGTTAATACAATTCGTTGTATAACAATGGGTGTGTCGCCGAAGCCCTCGGGCACAGCGGTTATGTTGAACGTCGTGTTTTATAAAATGAGTTACAATAGTGTACGAATACAAAATTATCCGCGTACCTCGGTCACGGGTTTTGGATTCACACGATCTCAGTGCTTGAGTTAACGTCGTACAATATTATTCGCGTAAAATACAATTAGTAAGTAAATGCAAAATGGTCCGCGTACCTCGGTCACGGGTTTTGAATTTACACTAAGAGTGTCGATGATAATTAGTCTGAGTGCCTAAGGTTATAAAGAATTAATATTTATGAAAGCGTACAAAATTATTCGCGTACCTCGGTCACGAGTTCTGAACACAATCAAAATATAAAAGGAGCAACGAGTGGCAATGGGTGTGTCGCCGTACGACCTCGGTAGTACAGCGGAGTCAGAGTGCAGCCGTAATAATTGAATACTCACTCGTTGGTATCGTAGTCGTAGGAGATTGGCACTTTGTAGTAGTTGCACTTATTCGTTTCGATGCACTAGTTTAATTCGCGTACTTTCACTTGATGTATAACGATGCTCGCGGTTCGGCTGCTCCTGCTGGACTGACTAAAGCGGCGTTGCGCTGCTCCTTATATATTAAATTCATATCGCTAATTCTGAGAATGCTGAGCGGCGGGCGGCTTGCATTTTCCTATCTTTGCTGACATCCCCCGCCTTGCAATTTATTCTGCTGACCGTCTTACGCCTTGCAGTTTTAAACTGCTGACGGTCTTACGCCTTGCAGTTTCTTATCGCCGTGGGAAGGAAAACTGCTGACGGTCTTACGCCTTGCAGTTTCTTGAGCTTATCTTATCGCGGTGAGAGATAAGAAACTGCTGAGCGTGTACAATATTATATAGTCTTGAAATGAATAGATGTCGCATGCGCTTTTAATTATATAGTTATGAAACGAATAGATGGCTCATACTGTTCGCAAATGAAATGATGTCTCGCGGAGTTTGATTTTAATGTATTTATATAGCTGCGAGATGAAATGTTGTCCTATAGTTCTGAAACGTTGTGATGCTTTGCATCTTTCAATATTTATTACTTTTATGAGGCATCTAGACGTATTGCATCGATCACTAGTACGATTATTGTTCTTAAATATTACTTTTGTGCGCCTTTACATATATATATATTTATTTTGATAGATTAATGTATTTTCGTACATATATACGTGATGTATATATGTGTATGTGTGTCTACGTATATATATATATATAGGCATATGTCAGGACGCGCGCTTTCGCGAATTAGGGGGTGGGAGGTTTGAATACGCGATTTTAACAATAGTGACGTCAATTTCGGGTTGACGTTACACTTGGACTCTTCTGCGCCTTCTTGCATGCTTCCGCGCCTACTTGGACGTTTCCGCGCCTGCTTGGACGCTTCCGCGCCTGCTTGCATACTTCCCCTCCTGCTTGGACGCTTCCGCGCCTGCTTGGACTCTTCTGCGTCTTCTTGCATGCTTCCGCGCCTGCTTGGACGTGTCCGCGCCTGCTTGGACGCTTCCGCGTCTGCTTGCATGCTTCCCCGCCTGCTTGGACGCTTCCGCGCCTGCTTGGACTCTTCTGCGTCTTCTTGCATGCTTCCGCGCCTGCTTGGACGTTTCCGCGACTGCTAGGACGCTTCCGCGCCTGGTTGGACGCTACCGCGCCTGCTTGGACGCTTCCGCGACTGCTTGGAAGCTTCCGCGCCTGCTTGGACTCTTCTGCGCCTTCTTGCATGCTGCCGCGCCTGCTTGGACGTTTCCGCGTCTGCTTGCATGCTTCCCCGCCTGCTTGGACGCTTCCGCGCCTGCTTGGACTCTTCTGCGCCTTCTTGCATGCTTCCGCGCCTGCTTGGACACTTCCGCGAGTGCTTGGACGGTTCCGCGCCTGCTTGGACGCTTCTGCGCCTTCTTGGACGCTTCCGCGCCTGCTTGGACGCTTCCGCGACTGCTTAGACGCTTCCGCGCCTGCTTGGACTCTTCTGCGCCTTCTTGCATGCTTCCGCGCCTGCTTGGACGTTTCCGCGCCTGCTTGGACCCTACCGCGCCTGCTTGGACGCTTCAGCGACTGCTTGGACGCTTCTGCGCCTGCTTGGACTTTTCTGCGCCTGCTTGGACTCTTCTGCGCCTTCTTGCATGCTTCCGCGCCTGCTTGGACGTTTCCGCGCCTGCTTGGACGCTACCGCGCCTGCTTGGACGCTTTCGCGTCTGCTTGGACGCTACCGCGCCTGCTTGGACGCTTCAGCGACTGCTTGGACGCTTCTGCGCCTGCTTGGAGTTTTCTGCGCCTGCTTGGACTCTTCTGCGCCTTCTTGCATGTTTCCGCGCCTGCTTGGACGTTTCCGCGCCTGCTTGGACGCTACCGCGCCTGCTTGGATGCTTCCGCACCTTCTTGCATGCTTCCGCGCCTACTTGGACGTGTCCGCGTCTGCTTGGACGCTTCCGCGTCTGCTTGCATGCTTCCGCGACTGCTTGGACGCTTCCGCGCCTGGTTGGACTCTACCGCGCCTGCTTGCATGCTTCCCCGTCTGCTTGGACGCTTCCGCGCCTGCTTGGACGCTACCGCGCCTGCTTGGACACTTCTGCGCCTGTTTGGACTCTTCTGCGCCTGCTTGGACGCTACCGCGCCTGCTTGGACGCTTCTGCTCCTTCGTGCATGCTACCGCGCCTACTTGGACGTTTCCGCGCCTGATAGGAATCTTCTGCGCCTTCTTGCATGCTGCCGCGCCTACTTGGACGTTTCCGCGCCTGCTTGGACGCTTCCGCGACTGCTTCGACGCTACCGCGCCTGCTTGGACGCTTCTGCTCCTTCGTGCATGCTTCCGCGCCTACTTGGACGCTTCCGCGCCTGCTTGGACTCTTCTGCGCCTTCTTGCATGCTTCCGCGCCTACTTGGACGTTTCCGCGCCTGCTTGGACTCTTCTGCGCCTGCTTGGACGCTACCGCGCCTGCTTGGACGCTTCTGCTCCTTCGTGCATGCTTCCGCGCCTACTTGGACGTTTCCGCGCCTGATAGGAATCTTCTGCGCCTTCTTGCATGCTGCCGCGCCTACTTGGACGTTTCCGCGCCTGCTTGGACGCTTCCGCGACTGCTTCGACGCTACCGCGCCTGCTTGGACGCTTCTGCTCCTTCGTGCATGCTTCCGCGCCTACTTGGACGCTTCCGCGCCTGCTTGGACTCTTCTGCGTCTTCTTGCATGCTTCCGCGCCTGCTTGGACGTTTCCGCGCCTGCTTGGACTCTGCCGCGCCTGCTTGGACTCTTCCGCGACTGCTTGGACGCTTCCGCGACTGATTGGACGCTTCCGCGCCTGCTTGGACGCTACCCCGCCTGCTTGGTCGCTTCCGCGCCTACTTGGACGTTTTCGCGCCTGCTTGGACTCTTCTGCGCCTTCTTGCATGCTTCCGCGCCTGCTTGCATGCTTCCGCGCCTGCTTGGACGCTACCGCGCCAGCTTGGACGCTTCCGCGACTGCTTGGACGCTACCGCGCCTGCTTGGACGCTTCCGCGACTGCTTGGTCGCTACCGCGCCTGCTTGGACGCTGCCGCGACTGCTTGGACACTACCGCGACTGCTTGGACGCTTCCGCGCCTGCTTGGACTCTTCTGCGCCTTCTTGCATGCTTCCGCGCCTACTTGGACGTTTCCGCGCCTGCTTGGACGCTTCCGCGACTGCTTGGACGCTACCGCGCCTGCTTGGACGTTTCCGCGACTGCTTGGTCGCTACCGCGCCTGCTTGGACAATTCCGCGACTGCTTGGACGCTTCCGCGCCTGGTTGGACGCTACCGCGCCTGTTTGGACGCCTCCGCGACTCCTTGGACGCTTCTGCGCCTGCTTGGACGCTTCCGCGACTGCTTGGACGCTTCCGCGCCTGCTTGCACGGTTCCGAGCCTGCTTGGAAGCTTTCGCGCCTGCTTGGACGCTTCCGCGCCTGCTTGGTCGTTACCGCGCCTGCTTGGACGCTTCCGCTCCTGCTTGGACGCTTCCGCGACTGCTTGGAAGCTTCCGCGCCTGCTTGGACTCTTCTGCGCCTTCTTGCATGCTGCCGCGCCTACTTGGACGTTTCCGCGCCTGCGTGGACGCTTCCGCGCCTGCTTGCATGCTTCCCCGCCTGCTTGGACGCTTCCGCGCCTGATAGGAATCTTCTGCGCCTTCTTGCATGCTGCCGCGCCTACTTGGACGTTTCCGCGCCTGCTTGGACGCTTCCGCGACTGCTTCGACGCTACCGCGCCTGCTTGGACGCTGCCGCGACTGCTTGGACACTACCGCGACTGCTTGGACGCTTCCGCGCCTGCTTGGACTCTTCTGCGCCTTCTTGCATGCTTCCGCGCCTACTTGGACGTTTCCGCGCCTGCTTGGACGCTTCCGCGCCTGCTTGCATACTTCCCCTCCTGCTTGGACGCTTCCGCGCCTGCTTGGACTCTTCTGCGTCTTCTTGCATGCTTCCGCGCCTGCTTGGACGTGTCCGCGCCTGCTTGGACGCTTCCGCGTCTGCTTGCATGCTTCCCCGCCTGCTTGGACGCTTCCGCGCCTGCTTGGACTCTTCTGCGTCTTCTTGCATGCTTCCGCGCCTGCTTGGACGTTTCCGCGACTGCTAGGACGCTTCCGCGCCTGGTTGGACGCTACCGCGCCTGCTTGGACGCTTCCGCGACTGCTTGGAAGCTTCCGCGCCTGCTTGGACTCTTCTGCGCCTTCTTGCATGCTGCCGCGCCTGCTTGGACGTTTCCGCGTCTGCTTGCATGCTTCCCCGCCTGCTTGGACGCTTCCGCGCCTGCTTGGACTCTTCTGCGTCTTCTTGCATGCTTCCGCGCCTGCTTGGACGTTTCCGCGACTGCTTGGACGCTTCCGCGCCTGGTTGGACGCTACCGCGCCTGCTTGCATGCTTCCCCGTCTGCTTGGACGCTTCCGCGCCTCCTTGGACGCTTCCGCGCCTGCTTGCATGCTTCCCCGCCTGCTTGGACGCTTCCGCGGCTGCTTGGACGCTTCCGCGACTGCTTGGACGCTACCGCGCCTGCTTGGACGCTGCCGCGACTGCTTGGACACTACCGCGCCTGCTTGGACGCTTCCGCGACTGCTTGGACGCTTCCGCGCCTGCTTGGACTCTTCTGCGTCTACTTGCATGCTTCCGCGCATGCTTGCATGCTTCCCCGCCTGCTTGGACGCTTCCGCGCCTGCTTGGACTCTTCTGCGTCTTCTTGCATGCTTCCGCGCCTGCTTGGACGTTTCCGCGACTGCTAGGACGCTTCCGCGCCTGGTTGGACGCTACCGCGCCTGCTTGGACGCTTCCGCGACTGCTTGGAAGCTTCCGCGCCTGCTTGGACTCTTCTGCGCCTTCTTGCATGCTGCCGCGCCTACTTGGACGTTTCCGCGCCTGCTTGGATGCTACCGCGCCTGCTTGGACGCTTCCGCGCCTGCTTGGACGCTTCCGCGCCTGCTTGGACGCTTCCGCGCCTGCTTGCATGCTTCCCCGCCTGCTTGGACGCTTCCGCGCCTGCTTGGACTCTTCTGCTCCTTCTTGCATGCTTCCGCGCCTACTTGGACGTTTCCGCGCCTGCTTGGACGCTTCCGCGACTGATTGGACGCTTCCGCGCCTGCTTGGACTCTTCCGCGCATGCTTGGACGCTTCCGCGACTGCTTGGACGCTTCCGCGCCTGCTTGGACGCTTCTGCGCCTTCTTGCATGCTGCCGCGCCTGCTTGGACTCTTCCGCGCATGCGTGGACGCTTCCGCGCCTGCTTGCATGCTTCCCCGCCTGCTTGGACGCTTCCGCGCCTGATAGGAATCTTCTGCGCCTTTTTGCATGCTGCCGCGCCTACTTGGACGTTTCCGCGCCTGCTTGGACGCTTCCGCGACTGCTTCGACGCTACCGCGCCTGCTTGGACGCTGCCGCGACTGCTTGGACACTACCGCGACTGCTTGGACGCTTCCGCGCCTGCTTGGACTCTTCTGCGCCTTCTTGCATGCTTCCGCGCCTACTTGGACGTTTCCGCGCCTGCTTGGACGCTTCCGCGCCTGCTTGCATACTTCCCCTCCTGCTTGGACGCTTCCGCGCCTGCTTGGACTCTTCTGCTCCTTCTTGCATGCTTCCGCGCCTACTTGGACGTTTCCGCGCCTGCTTGGACGCTTCCGCGACTGATTGGACGCTTCCGCGCCTGCTTGGACTCTTCCGCGCATGCTTGGACGCTTCCGCGACTGCTTGGACGCTTCCGCGCCTGCTTGGACGCTTCTGCGCCTTCTTGCATGCTGCCGCGCCTGCTTGGACGCTTCCGCGACTGCTTCGACGCTACCGCGCCTGCTTGGACGCTGCCGCGACTGCTTGGACACTACCGCGACTGCTTGGACGCTTCCGCGCCTGCTTGGACTCTTCTGCGCCTTCTTGCATGCTTCCGCGCCTACTTGGACGTTTCCGCGCCTGCTTGGACGCTTCCGCGCCTGCTTGCATACTTCCCCTCCTGCTTGGACGCTTCCGCGCCTGCTTGGACTCTTCTGCGTCTTCTTGCATGCTTCCGCGCCTGCTTGGACGTGTCCGCGCCTGCTTGGACGCTTCCGCGTCTGCTTGCATGCTTCCCCGCCTGCTTGGACGCTTCCGCGCCTGCTTGGACTCTTCTGCGTCTTCTTGCATGCTTCCGCGCCTGCTTGGACGTTTCCGCGACTGCTAGGACGCTTCCGCGCCTGGTTGGACGCTACCGCGCCTGCTTGGACGCTTCCGCGACTGCTTGGAAGCTTCCGCGCCTGCTTGGACTCTTCTGCGCCTTCTTGCATGCTGCCGCGCCTGCTTGGACGTTTCCGCGTCTGCTTGCATGCTTCCCCGCCTGCTTGGACGCTTCCGCGCCTGCTTGGACTCTTCTGCGTCTTCTTGCATGCTTCCGCGCCTGCTTGGACGTTTCCGCGACTGCTTGGACGCTTCCGCGCCTGGTTGGACGCTACCGCGCCTGCTTGCATGCTTCCCCGTCTGCTTGGACGCTTCCGCGCCTCCTTGGACGCTTCCGCGCCTGCTTGCATGCTTCCCCGCCTGCTTGGACGCTTCCGCGGCTGCTTGGACGCTTCCGCGACTGCTTGGACGCTACCGCGCCTGCTTGGACGCTGCCGCGACTGCTTGGACACTACCGCGCCTGCTTGGACGCTTCCGCGACTGCTTGGACGCTTCCGCGCCTGCTTGGACTCTTCTGCGTCTTCTTGCATGCTTCCGCGCATGCTTGCATGCTTCCCCGCCTGCTTGGACGCTTCCGCGCCTGCTTGGACTCTTCTGCGTCTTCTTGCATGCTTCCGCGCCTGCTTGGACGTTTCCGCGACTGCTAGGACGCTTCCGCGCCTGGTTGGACGCTACCGCGCCTGCTTGGACGCTTCCGCGACTGCTTGGAAGCTTCCGCGCCTGCTTGGACTCTTCTGCGCCTTCTTGCATGCTGCCGCGCCTACTTGGACGTTTCCGCGCCTGCTTGGATGCTACCGCGCCTGCTTGGACGCTTCCGCGCCTGCTTGGACGCTTCCGCGCCTGCTTGGACGCTTCCGCGCCTGCTTGCATGCTTCCCCGCCTGCTTGGACGCTTCCGCGCCTGCTTGGACGCTGCCGCGACTGCTTGGACACTACCGCGACTGCTTGGACGCTTCCGCGCCTGCTTGGACTCTTCTGCGCCTTCTTGCATGCTTCCGCGCCTACTTGGACGTTTCCGCGCCTGCTTGGACTCTTCTGCGCCTTCTTGCATGCTGCCGCGCCTACTTGGACGTTTCCGCGCCTGCTTGGACGCTTCCGCGACTGCTTCGACGCTACCGCGCCTGCTTGGACGCTGCCGCGACTGCTTGGACACTACCGCGACTGCTTGGACGCTTCCGCGCCTGCTTGGACTCTTCTGCGCCTTCTTGCATGCTTCCGCGCCTACTTGGACGTTTCCGCGCCTGCTTGGACGCTTCCGCGCCTGCTTGCATACTTCCCCTCCTGCTTGGACGCTTCCGCGCCTGCTTGGACTCTTCTGCGTCTTCTTGCATGCTTCCGCGCCTGCTTGGACGCTTCCGCGTCTGCTTGCATGCTTCCCCGCCTGCTTGGACGCTTCCGCGCCTGCTTGGACGTTTTCGCGCCTGCTTGGACTCTTCTGCGCCTTCTTGCATGCTTCCGCGCCTGCTTGCATGCTTCCGCGCCTGCTTGGACGCTACCGCGCCTGCTTGGACGCTTCCGCGACTGCTTGGACGCTACCGCGCCTGCTTGGACGCTTCCGCGACTGCTTGGTCGCTACCGCGCCTGCTTGGACAATTCCGCGACTGCTTGGACGCTTCCGCGCCTGGTTGGACGCTACCGCGCCTGTTTGGACGCTTCCGCGACTCCTTGGACGCTTCTGCGCCTGCTTGAACGCTTCCGCGACTGCTTGGACGCTTCCGCGCCTGCTTGCACGGTTCCGAGCCTGCTTGGAAGCTTTCGCGCCTGCTTGGACGCTTCCGCGCCTGCTTGGTCGTTACCGCGCCTGCTTGGACGCTTCCGCTCCTGCTTGGACGCTTCCGCGACTGCTTGGAAGCTTCCGCGACTGCTTGGACGCTACCGCGACTGCTTGGACGCTTCCGCGCCTGCTTGGACGCTTCCGCGCCTGCTTGGACTGTTCTGCGCCTTCTTGCATGCTTCCGCGCCTGCTTGGACACTTCCGCGAGTGCTTGGACGGTTCCGCGCCTGCTTGGACGCTTCTGCGCCTTCTTGGACGCTTCCGCGCCTGCTTGGACGCTTCCGCGACTGCTTGGACGCTTCCGCGCCTGCTTGGACTCTTCTGCGCCTTCTTGCATGCTTCCGCGCCTGCTTGGACGTTTCCGCGCCTGCTTGGACGCTACCGCGCCTGCTTGGACGCTTCAGCGACTGCTTGGACGCTTCTGCGCCTGCTTGGACTTTTCTGCGCCTGCTTGGACTCTTCTGCGCCTTCTTGCATGCTTCCGCGCCTGCTTGGACGTTTCCGCGCCTGCTTGGACGCTACCGCGCCTGCTTGGACGCTTTCGCGTCTGCTTGGACGCTACCGCGCCTGCTTGGACGCTTCAGCGACTGCTTGGACGCTACCGCGCCTGCTTGGATGCTTCCGCACCTGCTTGCATGCTTCCGCGCCTACTTGGACGTGTCCGCGTCTGCTTGGACGCTTCCGCGTCTGCTTGCATGCTTCCGCGACTGCTTGGACGCTTCCGCGCCTGGTTGGACTCTACCGCGCCTGCTTGCATGCTTCCCCGTCTGCTTGGACGCTTCCGCGCCTGCTTGGACACTTCTGCGTCTTCTTGCATGCTTCTGCGCCTTCTTGCATTCTTCCGCGCCTGCTTGGACGTTTCCGCGCCTGCTTGGACGCTACCGCGCCTGCTTGGACACTTCTGCGCCTGTTTGGACTCTTCTGCGCCTGCTTGGACGCTACCGCGCCTGCTTGGACGCTTCTGCTCCTTCGTGCATGCTTCCGCGCCTACTTGGACGTTTCCGCGCCTGCTTGGACGCTTCCGCGACTGCTTGGACGCTTCCGCGCCTGCTTGGACTCTTCTGCGCCTTCTTGCATGCTGCCGCGCCTACTTGGACGTTTCCGCGCCTGCGTGGACGTTTCCGCGCCTGCTTGGACGCTTCCGCGACTGCTTGGACGCTTCCGCGCCTGCTTGGACTCTTCTGCGCCTTCTTGCATGCTGCCGCGCCTACTTGGAAGTTTCCGCGCCTGCTTGGACGCTTCCGCGACTGCTTCGACGCTACCGCGCCTGCTTGGACGCTGCCGCGACTGCTTGGACACTACCGCGACTGCTTGGACGCTTCCGCGCCTGCTTGGACTCTTCTGCGCCTTCTTGCATGCTTCCGCGCCTACTTGGACGTTTCCGCGCCTGCTTGGACGCTTCCGCGCCTGCTTGCATACTTCCCCTCCTGCTTGGACGCTTCCGCGCCTGCTTGGACTCTTCTGCGTCTTCTTGCATGCTTCCGCGCCTGCTTGGACGTGTCCGCGCCTGCTTGGACGCTTCCGCGTCTGCTTGCATGCTTCCCCGCCTGCTTGGACGCTTCCGCGCCTGCTTGGACTCTTCTGCGTCTTCTTGCATGCTTCCGCGCCTGCTTGGACGTTTCCGCGACTGCTAGGACGCTTCCGCGCCTGGTTGGACGCTACCGCGCCTGCTTGGACGCTTCCGCGACTGCTTGGAAGCTTCCGCGCCTGCTTGGACTCTTCTGCGCCTTCTTGCATGCTGCCGCGCCTGCTTGGACGTTTCCGCGTCTGCTTGCATGCTTCCCCGCCTGCTTGGACGCTTCCGCGCCTGCTTGGACTCTTCTGCGTCTTCTTGCATGCTTCCGCGCCTGCTTGGACGTTTCCGCGACTGCTTGGACGCTTCCGCGCCTGGTTGGACGCTACCGCGCCTGCTTGCATGCTTCCCCGTCTGCTTGGACGCTTCCGCGCCTCCTTGGACGCTTCCGCGCCTGCTTGCATGCTTCCCCGCCTGCTTGGACGCTTCCGCGGCTGCTTGGACGCTTCCGCGACTGCTTGGACTCTTCTGCGCCTTCTTGCATGCTTCCGCGCCTACTTGGACGTTTCCGCGCCTGCTTGGACGCTTCCGCGCCTGCTTGCATACTTCCCCTCCTGCTTGGACGCTTCCGCGCCTGCTTGGACTCTTCTGCGTCTTCTTGCATGCTTCCGCGCCTGCTTGGACGTGTCCGCGCCTGCTTGGACGCTTCCGCGTCTGCTTGCATGCTTCCCCGCCTGCTTGGACGCTTCCGCGCCTGCTTGGACGTTTTCGCGCCTGCTTGGACTCTTCTGCGCCTTCTTGCATGCTTCCGCGCCTGCTTGCATGCTTCCGCGCCTGCTTGGACGCTACCGCGCCTGCTTTGACGCTTCCGCGACTGCTTGGTCGCTACCGCGCCTGCTTGGACAATTCCGCGACTGCTTGGACGCTTCCGCGCCTGGTTGGACGCTACCGCGCCTGTTTGGACGCTTCCGCGACTCCTTGGACGCTTCTGCGCCTGCTTGAACGCTTCCGCGACTGCTTGGACGCTTCCGCGCCTGCTTGCACGGTTCCGAGCCTGCTTGGAAGCTTTCGCGCCTGCTTGGACGCTTCCGCGCCTGCTTGGTCGTTACCGCGCCTGCTTGGACGTTTCCGCTCCTGCTTGGACGCTTCCGCGACTGCTTGGAAGCTTCCGCGACTGCTTGGACGCTACCGCGACTGCTTGGACGCTTCCGCGCCTGCTTGGACGCTTCCGCGCCTGCTTGGACTGTTCTGCGCCTTCTTGCATGCTTCCGCGCCTGCTTGGACACTTCCGCGAGTGCTTGGACGGTTCCGCGCCTGCTTGGACGCTTCTGCGCCTTCTTGGACGCTTCCGCGCCTGCTTGGACGCTTCCGCGACTGCTTGGACGCTTCCGCGCCTGCTTGGACTCTTCTGCGCCTTCTTGCATGCTTCCGCGCCTGCTTGGACGTTTCCGCGCCTGCTTGGACGCTACCGCGCCTGCTTGGACGCTTCAGCGACTGCTTGGACGCTTCTGCGCCTGCTTGGACTTTTCTGCGCCTGCTTGGACTCTTCTGCGCCTTCTTGCATGCTTCCGCGCCTGCTTGGACGTTTCCGCGCCTGCTTGGACGCTTCCGCGCCTGGTTGGACGCTACCGCGCCTATTTGGACGCTTCCGCGACTCCTTGGACGCTTCTGCGCCTGCTTGAACGCTTCCGCGACTGCTTGGACGCTTCCGCGCCTGCTTGCACGGTTCCGAGCCTGCTTGGAAGCTTTCGCGCCTGCTTGGACGCTTCCGCGCCTGCTTGGTCGTTACCGCGCCTGCTTGGACGCTTCCGCTCCTGCATGGACGCTTCCGCGACTGCTTGGAAGCTTCCGCGACTGCTTGGACGCTACCGCGACTGCTTGGACGCTTCCGCGCCTGCTTGGACGCTTCCGCGCCTGCTTGGACTGTTCTGCGCCTTCTTGCATGCTTCCGCGCCTGCTTGGACACTTCCGCGAGTGCTTGGACGGTTCCGCGCCTGCTTGGACGCTTCTGCGCCTTCTTGGACGCTTCCGCGCCTGCTTGGACGCTTCCGCGACTGCTTGGACGCTTCCGCGCCTGCTTGGACTCTTCTGCGCCTTCTTGCATGCTTCCGCGCCTGCTTGGACGTTTCCGCGCCTGCTTGGACGCTACCGCGCCTGCTTGGACGCTTCAGCGACTGCTTGGACGCTTCTGCGCCTGCTTGGACTTTTCTGCGCCTGCTTGGACTCTTCTGCGCCTTCTTGCATGCTTCCGCGCCTGCTTGGACGTTTCCGCGCCTGCTTGGACGCTACCGCGCCTGCTTGGACGCTTTCGCGTCTGCTTGGACGCTACCGCGCCTGCTTGGACGCTTCAGCGACTGCTTGGACGCTACCGCGCCTGCTTGGATGCTTCCGCACCTTCTTGCATGCTTCCGCGCCTACTTGGACGTGTCCGCGTCTGCTTGGACGCTTCCGCGTCTGCTTGCATGCTTCCGCGACTGCTTGGACGCTTCCGCGCCTGGTTGGACTCTACCGCGCCTGCTTGCATGCTTCCCCGTCTGCTTGGACGCTTCCGCGCCTGCTTGGACACTTCTGCGTCTTCTTGCATGCTTCTGCGCCTTCTTGCATTCTTCCGCGCCTGCTTGGACGTTTCCGCGCCTGCTTGGACACTACCGCGACTGCTTGGACGCTTCCGCGCCTGCTTGGACTCTTCTGCGCCTTCTTGCATGCTTCCGCGCCTACTTGGACGTTTCCGCGCCTGCTTGGACGCTTCCGCGCCTGCTTGGACTCTTCTGCGCCTTCTTGCATGCTGCCGCGCCTACTTGGAAGTTTCCGCGCCTGCTTGGACGCTTCCGCGACTGCTTCGACGCTACCGCGCCTGCTTGGACGCTGCCGCGACTGCTTGGACACTACCCCTCCTGCTTGGACGCTTCCGCGCCTGCTTGGACTCTTCTGCGTCTTCTTGCATGCTTCCGCGCCTGCTTGGACGTTTCCGCGCCTGCTTGGACTCTGCCGCGCCTGCTTGGACTCTTCCGCGACTGCTTGGACGCTTCCGCGACTGATTGGACGCTTCCGCGCCTGCTTGGACGCTACCCCGCCTGCTTGGACGTGTCCGCGCCTGCTTGGACGTGTCCGCGCCTGCTTGGACGCTTCCGCGTCTGCTTGCATGCTTCCCCGCCTGCTTGGACGCTTCCGCGCCTGCTTGGACTCTTCTGCGTCTTCTTGCATGCTTCCGCGCCTGCTTGGACGTTTCCGCGACTGCTAGGACGCTTCCGCGCCTGGTTGGACGCTACCGCGCCTGCTTGGACGCTTCCGCGACTGCTTGGAAGCTTCCGCGCCTGCTTGGACTCTTCTGCGCCTTCTTGCATGCTGCCGCGCCTGCTTGGACGTTTCCGCGTCTGCTTGCATGCTTCCCCGCCTGCTTGGACGCTTCCGCGCCTGCTTGGACTCTTCTGCGTCTTCTTGCATGCTTCCGCGCCTGCTTGGACGTTTCCGCGACTGCTTGGACGCTTCCGCGCCTGGTTGGACGCTACCGCGCCTGCTTGCATGCTTCCCCGTCTGCTTGGACGCTTCCGCGCCTCCTTGGACGCTTCCGCGCCTGCTTGCATGCTTCCCCGCCTGCTTGGACGCTTCCGCGGCTGCTTGGACGCTTCCGCGACTGCTTGGACGCTACCGCGCCTGCTTGGACGCTGCCGCGACTGCTTGGACACTACCGCGCCTGCTTGGACGCTTCCGCGACTGCTTGGACGCTTCCGCGCCTGCTTGGACTCTTCTGCGTCTTCTTGCATGCTTCCGCGCATGCTTGCATGCTTCCCCGCCTGCTTGGACGCTTCCGCGCCTGCTTGGACTCTTCTGCGTCTTCTTGCATGCTTCCGCGCCTGCTTGGACTCTTCTGCGTCTTCTTGCATGCTTCCGCGCCTGCTTGGACGTGTCCGCGCCTGCTTGGACGCTTCCGCGTCTGCTTGCATGCTTCCCCGCCTGCTTGGACGCTTCCGCGCCTGCTTGGACTCTTCTGCGTCTTCTTGCATGCTTCCGCGCCTGCTTGGACGTTTCCGCGACTGCTAGGACGCTTCCGCGCCTGGTTGGACGCTACCGCGCCTGCTTGGACGCTTCCGCGACTGCTTGGAAGCTTCCGCGCCTGCTTGGACTCTTCTGCGCCTTCTTGCATGCTGCCGCGCCTGCTTGGACGCTTCTGCGCCTTCTTGCATGCTGCCGCGCCTGCTTGGACTCTTCCGCGCATGCGTGGACGCTTCCGCGCCTGCTTGCATGCTTCCCCGCCTACTTGGACGTTTCCGCGCCTGCTTGGACGCTTCCGCGACTGCTTCGACGCTACCGCGCCTGCTTGGACGCTGCCGCGACTGCTTGGACACTACCGCGACAGCTTGGACGCTTCCGCGCCTGCTTGGACTCTTCTGCGCCTTCTTGCATGCTTCCGCGCCTACTTGGACGTTTCCGCGCCTGCTTGGACGCTTCCGCGCCTGCTTGCATACTACCCCTCCTGCTTGGACGCTTCCGCGCCTGCTTGGACTCTTCTGCGTCTTCTTGCATGCTTCCGCGCCTGCTTGGACGTTTCCGCGCCTGCTTGGACTCTGCCGCGCCTGCTTGGACTCTTCCGCGACTGCTTGGACGCTTCCGCGACTGATTGGACGCTTCCGCGCCTGCTTGGACGCTACCCCGCCTGCTTGGTCGCTTCCGCGCCTACTTGGACGTTTTCGCGCCTGCTTGGACTCTTCTGCGCCTTCTTCCATGCTTCCGCGCCTGCTTGCATGCTTCCGCGCCTGCTTGGACGCTACCGCGCCTGCTTGGACGCTTCCGCGACTGCTTGGACGCTACCGCGCCTGCTTGGACGCTTCCGCGACTGCTTGGTCGCTACCGCGCCTGCTTGGACAATTCCGCGACTGCTTGGACGCTTCCGCGCCTGGTTGGACGCTACCGCGCCTGTTTGGACGCTTCCGCGACTCCTTGGACGCTTCTGCGCCTGCTTGGACGCTTCCGCGACTGCTTGGACGCTTCCGCGCCTGCTTGCACGGTTCCGAGCCTGCTTGGAAGCTTTCGCGCCTGCTTGGACGCTTCCGCGCCTGCTTGGTCGTTACCGCGCCTGCTTGGACGCTTCCGCTCCTGCTTGGACGCTTCCGCGACTGCTTGGAAGCTTCCGCGACTGCTTGGACGCTACCGCGACTGCTTGGACGCTTCCGCGCCTGCTTGGTCGCTACCGCGCCTGGTTGGACAATTCCGCGCCTGCTTGGACGCTACCGCGCCTGCTTTGACGCTTCCGCGACTGCTTGGTCGCTACCGCGCCTGCTTGGACAATTCCGCGACTGCTTGGACGCTTCCGCGCCTGGTTGGACGCTACCGCGCCTGTTTGGACGCTTCCGCGACTCCTTGGACGCTTCTGCGCCTGCTTGAACGCTTCCGCGACTGCTTGGACGCTTCCGCGCCTGCTTGCACGGTTCCGAGCCTGCTTGGAAGCTTTCGCGCCTGCTTGGACGCTTCCGCGCCTGCTTGGTCGTTACCGCGCCTGCTTGGACGTTTCCGCTCCTGCTTGGACGCTTCCGCGACTGCTTGGAAGCTTCCGCGACTGCTTGGACGCTACCGCGACTGCTTGGACGCTTCCGCGCCTGCTTGGACGCTTCCGCGCCTGCTTGGACTGTTCTGCGCCTTCTTGCATGCTTCCGCGCCTGCTTGGACACTTCCGCGAGTGCTTGGACGGTTCCGCGCCTGCTTGGACGCTTCTGCGCCTTCTTGGACGCTTCCGCGCCTGCTTGGACGCTTCCGCGACTGCTTGGACGCTTCCGCGCCTGCTTGGACTCTTCTGCGCCTTCTTGCATGCTTCCGCGCCTGCTTGGACGTTTCCGCGCCTGCTTGGACGCTACCGCGCCTGCTTGGACGCTTCAGCGACTGCTTGGACGCTTCTGCGCCTGCTTGGACTTTTCTGCGCCTGCTTGGACACTTCTGCGCCTTCTTGCATGCTTCCGCGCCTGCTTGGACGTTTCCGCGCCTGCTTGGACGCTTCCGCGCCTGGTTGGACGCTACCGCGCCTGTTTGGACGCTTCCGCGACTCCTTGGACGCTTCTGCGCCTGCTTGAACGCTTCCGCGACTGCTTGGACGCTTCCGCGCCTGCTTGCACGGTTCCGAGCCTGCTTGGAAGCTTTCGCGCCTGCTTGGACGCTTCCGCGCCTGCTTGGTCGTTACCGCGCCTGCTTGGACGCTTCCGCTCCTGCTTGGACGCTTCCGCGACTGCTTGGAAGCTTCCGCGACTGCTTGGACGCTACCGCGACTGCTTGGACGCTTCCGCGCCTGCTTGGACGCTTCCGCGCCTGCTTGGACTGTTCTGCGCCTTCTTGCATGCTTCCGCGCCTGCTTGGACACTTCCGCGAGTGCTTGGACGGTTCCGCGCCTGCTTGGACGCTTCTGCGCCTTCTTGGACGCTTCCCCGCCTGCTTGGACGCTTCCGCGCCTGCTTGGACTCTTCTGCGTCTTCTTGCATGCTTCCGCGCCTGCTTGGACGTTTCCGCGACTGCTTGGACGCTTCCGCGCCTGGTTGGACGCTACCGCGCCTGCTTGCATGCTTCCCCGTCTGCTTGGACGCTTCCGCGCCTCCTTGGACGCTTCCGCGCCTGCTTGCATGCTTCCCCGCCTGCTTGGACGCTTCCGCGGCTGCTTGGACGCTTCCGCGACTGCTTGGACGCTACCGCGCCTGCTTGGACGCTGCCGCGACTGCTTGGACACTACCGCGCCTGCTTGGACGCTTCCGCGACTGCTTGGACGCTTCCGCGCCTGCTTGGACTCTTCTGCGTCTTCTTGCATGCTTCCGCGCATGCTTGCATGCTTCCCCGCCTGCTTGGACGCTTCCGCGCCTGCTTGGACTCTTCTGCGTCTTCTTGCATGCTTCCGCGCCTGCTTGGACTCTTCTGCGTCTTCTTGCATGCTTCCGCGCCTGCTTGGACGTTTCCGCGACTGCTAGGACGCTTCCGCGCCTGGTTGGACGCTACCGCGCCTGCTTGGACGCTTCCGCGACTGCTTGGAAACTTTCGCGCCTGCTTGGACTCTTCTGCGCCTTCTTGCATGCTGCCGCGCCTGCTTGGACGCTTCTGCGCCTTCTTGCATGCTGCCGCGCCTGCTTGGACTCTTCCGCGCATGCGTGGACGCTTCCGCGCCTGCTTGCATGCTTCCCCGCCTACTTGGACGTTTCCGCGCCTGCTTGGACGCTTCCGCGACTGCTTCGACGCTACCGCGCCTGCTTGGACGCTGCCGCGACTGCTTGGACACTACCGCGACAGCTTGGACGCTTCCGCGCCTGCTTGGACTCTTCTGCGCCTTCTTGCATGCTTCCGCGCCTACTTGGACGTTTCCGCGCCTGCTTGGACGCTTCCGCGCCTGCTTGCATACTACCCCTCCTGCTTGGACGCTTCCGCGCCTGCTTGGACTCTTCTGCGTCTTCTTGCATGCTTCCGCGCCTGCTTGGACGTTTCCGCGCCTGCTTGGACTCTGCCGCGCCTGCTTGGACTCTTCCGCGACTGCTTGGACGCTTCCGCGACTGATTGGACGCTTCCGCGCCTGCTTGGACGCTACCCCGCCTGCTTGGTCGCTTACGCGCCTACTTGGACGTTTTCGCGCCTGCTTGGACTCTTCTGCGCCTTCTTGCATGCTTCCGCGCCTGCTTGCATGCTTCCGCGCCTGCTTGGACGCTACCGCGCCTGCTTGGACGCTTCCGCGACTGCTTGGACGCTACCGCGCCTGCTTGGACGCTTCCGCGACTGCTTGGTCGCTACCGCGCCTGCTTGGACAATTCCGCGACTGCTTGGACGCTTCCGCGCCTGGTTGGACGCTACCGCGCCTGTTTGGACGCTTCCGCGACTCCTTGGACGCTTCTGCGCCTGCTTGGACGCTTCCGCGACTGCTTGGACGCTTCCGCGCCTGCTTGCACGGTTCCGAGCCTGCTTGGAAGCTTTCGCGCCTGCTTGGACGCTTCCGCGCCTGCTTGGTCGTTACCGCGCCTGCTTGGACGCTTCCGCTCCTGCTTGGACGCTTCCGCGACTGCTTGGAAGCTTCCGCGACTGCTTGGACGCTACCGCGACTGCTTGGACGCTTCCGCGCCTGCTTGGACGCTTCCGCGCCTGCTTGGACTGTTCTGCGCCTTCTTGCATGCTTCCGCGCCTGCTTGGACACTTCCGCGAGTGCTTGGACGGTTCCGCGCCTGCTTGGACGCTTCCGCTCCTGCTTGGACGCTTCCGCGACTGCTTGGAAGCTTCCGCGACTGCTTGGACGCTACCGCGACTGCTTGGACGCTTCCGCGCCTGCTTGGACGCTTCCGCGCCTGCTTGGACTGTTCTGCGCCTTCTTGCATGCTTCCGCGCCTGCTTGGACACTTCCGCGAGTGCTTGGACGGTTCCGCGCCTGCTTGGACGCTTCTGCGCCTTCTTGGACGCTTCCCCGCCTGCTTGGACGCTTCCGCGCCTGCTTGGACTCTTCTGCGTCTTCTTGCATGCTTCCGCGCCTGCTTGGACGTTTCCGCGACTGCTTGGACGCTTCCGCGCCTGGTTGGACGCTACCGCGCCTGCTTGCATGCTTCCCCGTCTGCTTGGACGCTTCCGCGCCTCCTTGGACGCTTCCGCGCCTGCTTGCATGCTTCCCCGCCTGCTTGGACGCTTCCGCGGCTGCTTGGACGCTTCCGCGACTGCTTGGACGCTACCGCGCCTGCTTGGACGCTGCCGCGACTGCTTGGACACTACCGCGCCTGCTTGGACGCTTCCGCGACTGCTTGGACGCTTCCGCGCCTGCTTGGACTCTTCTGCGTCTTCTTGCATGCTTCCGCGCATGCTTGCATGCTTCCCCGCCTGCTTGGACGCTTCCGCGCCTGCTTGGACTCTTCTGCGTCTTCTTGCATGCTTCCGCGCCTGCTTGGACTCTTCTGCGTCTTCTTGCATGCTTCCGCGCCTGCTTGGACGTTTCCGCGACTGCTAGGACGCTTCCGCGCCTGGTTGGACGCTACCGCGCCTGCTTGGACGCTTCCGCGACTGCTTGGAAACTTTCGCGCCTGCTTGGACTCTTCTGCGCCTTCTTGCATGCTGCCGCGCCTGCTTGGACGCTTCTGCGCCTTCTTGCATGCTGCCGCGCCTGCTTGGACTCTTCCGCGCATGCGTGGACGCTTCCGCGCCTGCTTGCATGCTTCCCCGCCTACTTGGACGTTTCCGCGCCTGCTTGGACGCTTCCGCGACTGCTTCGACGCTACCGCGCCTGCTTGGACGCTGCCGCGACTGCTTGGACACTACCGCGACAGCTTGGACGCTTCCGCGCCTGCTTGGACTCTTCTGCGCCTTCTTGCATGCTTCCGCGCCTACTTGGACGTTTCCGCGCCTGCTTGGACGCTTCCGCGCCTGCTTGCATACTACCCCTCCTGCTTGGACGCTTCCGCGCCTGCTTGGACTCTTCTGCGTCTTCTTGCATGCTTCCGCGCCTGCTTGGACGTTTCCGCGCCTGCTTGGACTCTGCCGCGCCTGCTTGGACTCTTCCGCGACTGCTTGGACGCTTCCGCGACTGATTGGACGCTTCCGCGCCTGCTTGGACGCTACCCCGCCTGCTTGGTCGCTTACGCGCCTACTTGGACGTTTTCGCGCCTGCTTGGACTCTTCTGCGCCTTCTTGCATGCTTCCGCGCCTGCTTGCATGCTTCCGCGCCTGCTTGGACGCTACCGCGCCTGCTTGGACGCTTCCGCGACTGCTTGGACGCTACCGCGCCTGCTTGGACGCTTCCGCGACTGCTTGGTCGCTACCGCGCCTGCTTGGACAATTCCGCGACTGCTTGGACGCTTCCGCGCCTGGTTGGACGCTACCGCGCCTGTTTGGACGCTTCCGCGACTCCTTGGACGCTTCTGCGCCTGCTTGGACGCTTCCGCGACTGCTTGGACGCTTCCGCGCCTGCTTGCACGGTTCCGAGCCTGCTTGGAAGCTTTCGCGCCTGCTTGGACGCTTCCGCGCCTGCTTGGTCGTTACCGCGCCTGCTTGGACGCTTCCGCTCCTGCTTGGACGCTTCCGCGACTGCTTGGAAGCTTCCGCGACTGCTTGGACGCTACCGCGACTGCTTGGACGCTTCCGCGCCTGCTTGGACGCTTCCGCGCCTGCTTGGACTGTTCTGCGCCTTCTTGCATGCTTCCGCGCCTGCTTGGACACTTCCGCGAGTGCTTGGACGGTTCCGCGCCTGCTTGGACGCTTCCGCGACTGCTTGGACGCTTCCGCGCCTGGTTGGACTCTACCGCGCCTGCTTGCATGCTTCCCCGTCTGTTTGGACGCTTCCGCGCCTGCTTGGACACGTCTGCGTCTTCTTGCATGCTTCTGCGCCTTCTTGCATTCTTCCGCGCCTGCTTGGACGTTTCCGCGCCTGCTTGGACGCTACCGCGCCTGCTTGGACACTTCTGCGCCTGTTTGGACTCTTCTGCGCCTGCTTGGACGCTACCGCGCCTGCTTGGACGCTTCTGCTCCTTCGTGCATGCTTCCGCGCCTACTTGGACGTTTCCGCGCCTGCTTGGACGCTTCCGCGACTGCTTGGACGCTTCCGCGCCTGCTTGGACTCTTCTGCGCCTTCTTGCATGCTGCCGCGCCTACTTGGACGTTTCCGCGCCTGCGTGGACGTTTCCGCGCCTGCTTGGACGCTTCCGCGACTGCTTGGACGCTTCCGCGCCTGCTTGGACTCTTCTGCGCCTTCTTGCATGCTGCCGCGCCTACTTGGACGTTTCCGCGCCTGCTTGGACGCTTCCGCGACTGCTTCGACGCTACCGCGCCTGCTTGAACGCTGCCGCGACTGCTTGGACACTACCGCGACTGCTTGGACGCTTCCGCGCCTGCTTGGACTCTTCTGCGCCTTCTTGCATGCTTCCGCGCCTACTTGGACGTTTCCGCGCCTGCTTGGACGCTTCCGCGCCTGCTTGCATACTTCCCCTCCTGCTTGGACGCTTCCGCGCCTGCTTGGACTCTTCTGCGTCTTCTTGCATGCTTCCGCGCCTGCTTGGACGTGTCCGCGCCTGCTTGGACGTTTTCGCGCCTGCTTGGACTCTTCTGCGCCTTCTTGCATGCTTCCGCGCCTGCTTGCATGCTTCCGCGCCTGCTTGGACGCTACCGCGCCTGCTTGGACGCTTCCGCGACTGCTTGGACGCTACCGCGCCTGCTTGGACGCTTCCGCGACTGCTTGGTCGCTACCGCGCCTGCTTGGACAATTCCGCGACTGCTTGGACGCTTCCGCGCCTGGTTGGACGCTACCGCGCCTGTTTGGACGCTTCCGCGACTCCTTGGACGCTTCTGCGCCTGCTTGGACGCTTCCGCGACTGCTTGGACGCTTCCGCGCCTGCTTGCACGGTTCCGAGCCTGCTTGGAAGCTTTCGCGCCTGCTTGGACGCTTCCGCGCCTGCTTGGTCGTTACCGCGCCTGCTTGGACGCTTCCGCTCCTGCTTGGACGCTTCCGCGCCTGCTTGGACTCTTCTGCGTCTTCTTGCATGCTTCCGCGCCTGCTTGGACGTTTCCGCGCCTGCTTGGACTCTGCCGCGCCTGCTTGGACTCTTCCGCGACTGCTTGGACGCTTCCGCGACTGATTGGACGCTTCCGCGCCTGCTTGGACGCTACCCCGCCTGCTTGGTCGCTTCCGCGCCTACTTGGACGTTTTCGCGCCTGCTTGGACTCTTCTGCGCCTTCTTGCATGCTTCCGCGCCTGCTTGCATGCTTCCGCGCCTGCTTGGACGCTACCGCGCCTGCTTGGACGCTTCCGCGACTGCTTGGACGCTACCGCGCCTGCTTGGACGCTTCCGCGACTGCTTGGTCGCTACCGCGCCTGCTTGGACAATTCCGCGACTGCTTGGACGCTTCCGCGCCTGGTTGGACGCTACCGCGCCTGTTTGTACGCTTCCGCGACTCCTTGGACGCTTCTGCGCCTGCTTGGACGCTTCCGCGACTGCTTGGACGCTTCCGCGCCTGCTTGCACGGTTCCGAGCCTGCTTGGAAGCTTTCGCGCCTGCTTGGACGCTTCCGCGCCTGCTTGGTCGTTACCGCGCCTGCTTGGACGCTTCCGCTCCTGCTTGGACGCTTCCGCGACTGCTTGGAAGCTTCCGCGACTGCTTGGACGCTACCGCGACTGCTTGGACGCTTCCGCGCCTGCTTGGACGCTTCCGCGCCTGCTTGGACTGTTCTGCGCCTTCTTGCATGCTTCCGCGCCTGCTTGGACACTTCCGCGAGTGCTTGGACGGTTCCGCGCCTGCTTGGACGCTTCCGCGACTGCTTGGACGCTTCCGCGCCTGGTTGGACTCTACCGCGCCTGCTTGCATGCTTCCCCGTCTGTTTGGACGCTTCCGCGCCTGCTTGGACACGTCTGCGTCTTCTTGCATGCTTCTGCGCCTTCTTGCATTCTTCCGCGCCTGCTTGGACGTTTCCGCGCCTGCTTGGACGCTACCGCGCCTGCTTGGACACTTCTGCGCCTGTTTGGACTCTTCTGCGCCTGCTTGGACGCTACCGCGCCTGCTTGGACGCTTCTGCTCCTTCGTGCATGCTTCCGCGCCTACTTGGACGTTTCCGCGCCTGCTTGGACGCTTCCGCGACTGCTTGGACGCTTCCGCGCCTGCTTGGACTCTTCTGCGCCTTCTTGCATGCTGCCGCGCCTACTTGGACGTTTCCGCGCCTGCGTGGACGTTTCCGCGCCTGCTTGGACGCTTCCGCGACTGCTTGGACGCTTCCGCGCCTGCTTGGACTCTTCTGCGCCTTCTTGCATGCTGCCGCGCCTACTTGGACGTTTCCGCGCCTGCTTGGACGCTTCCGCGACTGCTTGGACGCTACCGCGCCTGCTTGGACGCTGCCGCGACTGCTTGGACACTACCGCGCCTGCTTGGACGCTTCCGCGACTGCTTGGACGCTTCCGCGCCTGCTTGGACTCTTCTGCGTCTTCTTGCATGCTTCCGCGCATGCTTGCATGCTTCCCCGCCTGCTTGGACGCTTCCGCGCCTGCTTGGACTCTTCTGCGTCTTCTTGCATGCTTCCGCGCCTGCTTGGACGTTTCCGCGACTGCTAGGACGCTTCCGCGCCTGGTTGGACGCTACCGCGCCTGCTTGGACGCTTCCGCGACTGCTTGGAAGCTTCCGCGCCTGCTTGGACTCTTCTGCGCCTTCTTGCATGCTGCCGCGCCTACTTGGACGTTTCCGCGCCTGCTTGGACGCTACCGCGCCTGCTTGGACGCTTCCGCGCCTGCTTGGACGCTTCCGCGCCTGCTTGGACTCTTCTGCGTCTTCTTGCATGCTTCCGCGCCTGCTTGGACGCTTCCGCGACTGCTTGGACGCTTCCGCGCCTGCTTGGACGCTACCGCGCCTGCTTGGACCCTACCGCGCCTGCTTGGACGTTTCCGCGCCTGCTTGTACGCTTCCGCGTCTGCTTGGACGCTTCCGCGCCTGCTTGCATGCTTCCCCGCCTGCTTGGACGCTTCCGCGCCTGCTTGGACTCTTCTGCGCCCTCTTGCATGCTTCCGCGCCTACTTGGACGTTTCCGCGCCTGCTTGGACGCTTCCGCGCCTGCTTGGTCTCTTCTGCGCCTACTTGCATGCTGCCGCGCCTACTTGGACGTTTCCGCGCCTGCTTTTACTCTTCTGCGCCTTCTTGGACGCTTCCGAGCCTGCTTGGACGCTTCCGCCCCTGCTTGGACACTTCCGCGCCTGCTTGGACGCTTCCGCGCCTGCTTGGACTGTTCTGCGCCTTCTTGCATGCTTCCGCTCATGCTTGCATGTTTCCGCGCCTGCTTGGATGCTTCCGCGCCTGCTTGCACGCTTCCGCGCCTGCTTGGACGCTTCCGAGCCTGCTTGGACGCTTACGCGCCAGCTTGGACGCTTCCGCACCTGTATGGATGCTTCCGCGCCTGCTTGGACGCTTCCGCGCCTGCTTGGACGCTTCCGCGACAACTTGGACGCTTCCGCGCCTGCTTGGACTCTTCTGCGCCTTCTTGGACGCTTACGCGCCTGCTTGGACGCTTCCGCGCCTGTATGGATGCTTCCGCGCCTGCTTGGACGCTACCGCGCCTGCTTGGACGCTTCCGCGAGTGCTTGGACGCTTCCGCGCCTGCTTGGACGCTTCGGCGACTGCTTGGACGCTTCCGCGCCTACTTGGACGCTTCCGAGCCTGCTTGGACGCTTACGCGCCTGCTTGGACGCTTCCGCGCCTGCTTGGACGCTTCCGCGACTGCTTGGACGCTTCCGCGCCTGTGTGTATGCTTCCGCGCCTGCTTGGACGCTTCCGCGCCTGCTTGCATGCTCCCGCGCCTACTTGGACGTTTCCGCGCCTGCTTGGACGCTTCCGCGCCTGCTTGCATACTTCCCCTCCTGCTTGGACGCTTCCGCGCCTGCTTGGACTCTTCTGCGTCTTCTTGCATGCTTCCGCGCCTGCTTGGACGTTTCCGCGCCTGCTTGGACACTGCCGCGCCTGCTTGGACTCTTCCGCGACTGCTTGGACGCTACCGCGTCTGCTTGGACGCTTCCGCGACTTCTTGGACTCTTCCGCGCCTGCTTGGACGCTTCCGCGCCTGCTTGGACTCTTCTGCGCCTGCTTGGACTCTTCTGCGCCTTCTTGCATGCTTCCGCGCCTACTTGGACGTTTCCGCGCCTGCTTGGACTCTACCGCGCCTGCTAGGACGCTTCCGCGCCTGCTTGGACGCTTCCGCTTCTGCTTGGACGCTTCCGCAACTGCTTGGAAGCTTCCGCGACTGCTTGGACGCTACCGCGACTGCTTGGACGCTTCCGCGCCTGCTTGGACGCTTCCGCGCCTGTGTGTATGCTTCCGCGCCTGCTTGGACGCTTCCGCGCCTGCTTGGACGCATCCGCGCCTGCTTGGACACTTCCGCGCCTGCTTGCACGGTTCCGAGCCTGCTTGGAAGCTTTCGCGACTGCTTGGACGCTACCGCGACTGCTTGGACGCTTCCGCGCCTGCTTGGACTGTTCTCCGCCTTCTTGCATGCTTCCGCGCCTACTTGGACGTTTCCGCGCCTGCTTGGACGCTTCCGCGCCTGCTTGCATGCTTCCTCGCCTGCTTGGACGCTTCCGCCACTGCTTGCACGGTTCCGAGCCTGCTTGGACGCTTCCGCGCCTGCTTGGACGCTACCGCGCCTGCTTGGACGCTTCCGCTCCTGCTTGGACGCTTCCGCGACTGCTTGGACGCTTCCGCGACTGCTTGGACGCTTCCGCGAGTGCTTGGACGGTTCCGAGCCTGCTTGGACGCTTCCATGCCTGCTTGGACGCTTCCGCGCCTACTTGGACGTTTCCGCGCCTGCTTGGACGCTTCCGCGAGTGCTTGGACGCTTCCGCGCCTGCTTGGACGCTTCCACGCCTGTATGGATGCTTCCGCGCCTGCTTGGACGCTACCGTGCCTGCTTGGACGCTTCCGCGAGTGCTTGGACGCTTCCGCTCTTGCTTGGACGCTTCCGCGCCTGCTTGGACGTTTCCGCGCCTGCTTGGACGCTTCCGCGCCTGCTTGGACTCTTCTGCGCCTTCTTGCATGCTTCCGCGCCTGCTTGCATGCTTCTGCGCCTGCTTGAACGCTTCCGCGCCTGCTTGGACACTTCTGCGCCTGCTTGCACGGTTCCGAGCCTGCTTGCACGGTTCCGAGCCTGCTTTGAAGCTTTCGCCCCTGCTTGGACGCTTCCGCGCCTGCTTGGACGTTACCGCGCCTGCTTGGACGCTTCCGCGAGTGCTTGGACGCTTCCGCGCCTGCTTGGACGCTTCCACGCCTGTATGGATGCTTCCGCGCCTGCTTGGACGCTACCGTGCCTGCTTGGACGCTTCCGCGAGTGCTTGGACGCTTCCGCGCCTGCTTGGACGCTTCGGCGACTGCTTGGACGCTTCCGCGCCTACTTGGACGCTTCCCAGCCTGCTTGGACGCTTACGAGCCTGCTTGGACGCTTCCGCGCCTGCTTGGACGCTTCCGCGACTGCTTGGACTCTTTTGCGCCTTCTTGGACGCTTACGCGCCTGCTTGGACGCTTCCGCGCCTGTGTGGATGCTTCCGCGCCTGCTTGGACGCTACCGCGCCTACTTGGACGCTTCCGCGAGTGCTTGGACGCTTCCGCGCCTGCTTGGACGCTTCGGCGACTGCTTGGACGCTACCGCGCCTACTTGGACGCTTCCGAGCCTGCTTGGACGCTTACGCGCCTGCTTGGACGCTTCCGCGCCTGTGTGTATGCTTCCGCGCCTGCTTCGACGCTTCCGCGCCTGCTTGGACACTTCCGCGTCTGCTTGGACTCTTCTGCGCCTTCTTGCATGCTTCCGCGCCTTCTTGCATGCTTCCGCGCCTACTTGGACGTTTCCGCGCCTGCTTGGACGCTTCCGCGCCTGCTTGCATGCTTCCTCGCCTGCTTGGACGCTTCCGCCACTGCTTGCACGGTTCCGAGCCTGCTTGGACGCTTCCGCGCCTGCTTGGACGCTACCGCGCCTGCTTGGACGCTTCCGCTCCTGCTTGGACGCTTCCGCGACTGCTTGGACGCTTCCGCGACTGCTTGGACGCTTCCGCGAGTGCTTGGACGGTTCCGAGCCTGCTTGGACGCTTCCATGCCTGCTTGGACGCTTCCGCGCCTGCTTGGACACTTCCGCGTCTGCTTGGACTCTTCTGCGCCTTCTTGCATGCTTCCGCGCCTTCTTGCATGCTTCCGCGCCTACTTGGACGTTTCCGCGCCTGCTTGGACGCTTCCGCGCCTGCTTGCATGCTTCCGCGCCTGCTTGGACGCTTCCACGCCTGCTTGGACTCTTCTGCGCCTTCTTGCATAATTCCGCGCCTGCTTGGACGCTTCCGCGACTGCTTGGACGCTTCCGCGCCTGTGTGTATGCTTCCGCGCCTGCTTGGACGCTTCCGCGCCTGCTTGGACACTTCCGCGCCTGCTTGCACGGTTCCGAGCCTGCTTGGAAGCTTTCGCGCCTGCTTGGACGCTTCCGCGCCTGCTTGGACGTTACCGCGCCTGCTTGGACGCTTCCGCTCCTGCTTGGACGCTTCCGCGACTGCTTGGAAGCTTCCGCGACTGCTTGGACGCTACCGCGACTGCTTGGACGCTTCCGCGCCTGCTTGGACGCTTCCGCGCCTGCTTGGACACTTCCGCGCCTGCTTGCACGGTTCCGAGCCTGCTTGGACGCTACCCCGCCTGCTTGGTCGCTTCCGCGCCTGCTTGCACGGTTCTGAGCCTGCTTGGACGCTTCCGCGCCTGCTTGGACTGTTCTCCGCCTTGTTGCATGCTGCCGCGCCTACTTGGACGCTTCCGCGCCTGGTTGGACGCTACCGCGCCTGCTTGGACGCTTCCGCGACTGCTTGGACGCTTCCGCGACTGCTTGGACTCTTTTGCGCCTTCTTGGACGCTTACGCGCCTGCTTGGACGCTTCCGCGCCTGTATGGATGCTTCCGCGCCTGCTTGGACGCTACCGCGCTTACTTGGACGCTTCCGCGAGTGCTTGGACGCTTCCGCGCCTGCTTGGACGCTTCGGCGACTGCTTGGACGCTACCGCGCCTACTTGGACGCTTCCGAGCCTGCTTGGACGCTTACGCGCCTGCTTGGACGCTTCCGCGCCTGTGTGTATGCTTCCGCGCCTGCTTCGACGCTTCCGCGCCTGCTTGGACACTTCCGCGTCTGCTTGGACTCTTCTGCGCCTTCTTGCATGCTTCCGCGCCTTCTTGCATGCTTCCGCGCCTACTTGGACGTTTCCGCGCCTGCTTGGACGCTTCCGCGCCTGCTTGCATGCTTCCTCGCCTGCTTGGACGCTTCCGCCACTGCTTGCACGGTTCCGAGCCTGCTTGGACGCTTCCGCGCCTGCTTGGACGCTACCGCGCCTGCTTGGACGCTTCCGCTCCTGCTTGGACGCTTCCGCGACTGCTTGGACGCTTCCGCGACTGCTTGGACGCTTCCGCGAGTGCTTGGACGGTTCCGAGCCTGCTTGGACGCTTCCATGCCTGCTTGGACGCTTCCGCTCCTGCTTGGACGCTTCCGCGACTGCTTGGAAGCTTCCGCGACTGCTTGGACGCTACCGCGACTGCTTGGACGCTTCCGCGCCTGCTTGGACGCTTCCGCGCCTGCTTGGACACTTCCGCGCCTGCTTGCACGGTTCCGAGCCTGCTTGGACGCTACCCCGCCTGCTTGGTCGCTTCCGCGCCTGCTTGCACGGTTCTGAGCCTGCTTGGACGCTTCCGCGCCTGCTTGGACTGTTCTCCGCCTTGTTGCATGCTGCCGCGCCTACTTGGACGCTTCCGCGCCTGGTTGGACGCTACCGCGCCTGCTTGGACGCTTCCGCGTCTGCTTGGACGCTTCCGCGCCTGCTTGGACGCTTCCGCGACTGCTTGGACTCTTTTGCGCCTTCTTGGACGCTTACGCGCCTGCTTGGACGCTTCCGCGCCTGTATGGATGCTTCCGCGCCTGCTTGGACGCTACCGCGCCTACTTGGACGCTTCCGCGAGTGCTTGGACGCTTCCGCGCCTGCTTGGACGCTTCGGCGACTGCTTGGACGCTACCGCGCCTACTTGGACGCTTCCGAGCCTGCTTGGACGCTTACGCGCCTGCTTGGACGCTTCCGCGCCTGTGTGTATGCTTCCGCGCCTGCTTCGACGCTTCCGCGCCTGCTTGGACACTTCCGCGTCTGCTTGGACTCTTCTGCGCCTTCTTGCATGCTTCCGCGCCTTCTTGCATGCTTCCGCGCCTACTTGGACGTTTCCGCGCCTGCTTGGACTCTACCGCGCCTGCTAGGACGCTTCCGCGCCTGCTTGGACGCTTCCGCGACTGCTTGGACGTTTCCGCGCCTGCTTGGACTCTTCTGCGACTTCTTGCATGCTGCCGCGCCTTCTTGGACGTTTCCGCGCCTGCGTGGACGCTTCCGCGCCTGCTTGCATGCTTCCGCGCCTGCTTGGACGTTTCCGCGACTGCTTGGACGCTTCCGCGCCTGGTTGGACGCTACCGCGCCTGCTTGGACGCTTCCGCGACTGCTTGGACGCTTCCGCGACTGCTTTGACGCTTCCGCGCCTGCTTGGACTCTTCTGCGTCTTCTTGCATGCTTCCGCGCCTGCTTGGACGTTTCCGCGCCTGCTTGGACTCTACCGCGCCTGCTTGGACGCTTCCGCGACTGCTTGGACGCTTCCGCGCCTGCTTGGACTCTTCTGCGCCTTCTTGCATGCTTCCGCGCTTGCTTGGACTCTTCTGCGCCTGCTTGGACGCTACCGCGCCGGCTTGGACGTTTCCGCGCCTGCTTGGACGTTTCCGCGCCTGCTTGGACGCTACCGCGCCTGCTTGGACACTTCTGCGCCTGTTTGGACTCTTCTGCGCCTTCTTGCATGCTTCCGCGCCTGCTTGGACGTTTCCGCGCCTGCTTGGACGCTTCCGCGCCTGCTTGGACGCTTCCGCGACTGCTTGGAAGCTTCCGCGACTGCTTGGACGCTTCCGCGACTGCTTGGACGCTTCCGCGAGTGCTTGGACGGTTCCGAGCCTGCTTGGACGCTTCCATGCCTGCTTGGACGCTTCCGCGCCTGCTTGGACGCTACCGCGCCTGCTTGGACGCTTCCGCGCCTACTTGGACGTGTCCGCGTCTGCTTGCACGCTTCCGCGCCTACTTGGACGCCGCCGCGCCTGCTTGGACGCTTCTGCGCCTGCTTGGACGCTTCCGCGCCTGCTTGGACACTTCCGCGCCTGCTTGGACGCTACCGCGCCTGCTTGGACGCTTCCGCGACTGCTTGGACGCTTCCGCGCCTGCTTGGACTCTTCTGCGCCTTCTTGCATGCTTCCGCGCCTGCTTGGACGTTTCCGCGCCTGCTTGGACGCTACCGCGCCTGCTTGGACGCTTCCGCGCCTGCTTGGACGCTTCCGCGCCTGCTTGGACTCTTCTGCGCCTTCTCGGACGCTTCCGCGCCTGCTTGGACGCTTCCGCGACAGCTTGGACGCTTCCGCGCCTGCTTGGACGCTACCGCGTCTGCTTGGACGCTTCCGCGCCTGCTTGGACTCTTCTGCGCCTTCTCGGACGCTTCCGCGCCTGCTTGGACGCTTCCGCGACAGCTTGGACGCTTCCGCGCCTGCTTGGACTCTTCTGCGCCTTCTTGGACGCTTACGCGCCTGCTTGGACGCTTCCGCGACTGCTTGGACGCTTCCGCGACTGCTTGGACGCTTCCGCGAGTGCTTGGACGGTTCCGCGCCTGCTTGGACGCTTCCATGCCTGCTTGGACGCTTCCGCGCCTGCTTGGACACTTTCGCGTCTGCTTGGACTCTTCTGCGCCTTCTTGCATGCTTCCGCGCCTTCTTGCATGCTTCCGCGCCTACTTGGACGTTTCCGCGCCTGCTTGGACGCTTCGGCGACTGCTTGGACGCTTCCGCGCCTACTTGGACGCTTACGAGCCTGCTTGGACGCTTACGCGCCTGCTTGGACGCTTCCGCGCCTGCTTGCATGCTTCCGCGCCTGCTTGGACGCTTCCACGCCTGCTTGGACTCTTCTGCGCCTTCTTGCATAATTCCGCGCCTACTTGGGCGCTTACGCTCCTGCTTGGACGCTTCCGCGCCTGCTTGGACGCTTCGGCGACTGCTTGGACGCTTCCGCGCCTACTTGGACGCTTATGAGCCTGCTTGGACGCTTACGCGCCTGCTTGGACGCTTCCGCGCCTGCTTGGACGCTTCCGCGAATGCTTGGACGCTTCCGCGCCTGTGTGTATGCTTCCGCGCCTGCTTGGACGCTTCCGCGCCTGCTTGGACGCTTCCGCGCCTGCTTGGACACTTCCGCGCCTGCTTGCACGCTTCCGCGCCTGCTTGGACGCTTCCGCGCCTGCTTGGACGCTTACGCGCCTGCTTGGACGCTTCCGCGCCAGTATGGATGCTTCCGCGCCTGCTTGGACGCTACCGCGCCTGCTTGGACGCTTCCGCGACTGCTTGGACGCTTCCGCGCCTGTGTGTATGCTTCCGCGCCTGCTTGGACGCTTCCGCGCCTGCTTGGACGCTTCCGCGCCTGCTTCGACGCTTCCGCGCCTGCTTGGACACTTCCGCGTCTGCTTGGACTCTTCTGCGCCTTCTTGCATGCTTCCGCGCCTTCTTGCATGCATCCGCGCCTACTTGGACGTTTCCGCGCCTGCTTGGACGTTACCGCGCCTGCTTGGACGCTTCCGCGCCTGTATGGATGCTTCCGCGCCTGCTTGGACGCTACCGCGCCTGCTTGGACGCTTCCGCGCCTGCTTGGACGCTTCCGCGACTGCTTGGACGCTTCCGCGCCTGCTTGGACTCTTCTGCGCCTTCTTGCATGCTGCCGCGCCTACTTGGAAGTTTCCGCGCCTGCTTGGACGCTTCCGCGACTGCTTCGACGCTACCGCGCCTGCTTGGACGCTGCCGCGACTGCTTGGACACTACCGCGACTGCTTGGACGCTTCCGCGCCTGCTTGGACTCTTCTGCGCCTTCTTGCATGCTTCCGCGCCTACTTGGACGTTTCCGCGCCTGCTTGGACGCTTCCGCGCCTGCTTGCATACTTCCCCTCCTGCTTGGACGCTTCCGCGCCTGCTTGGACTCTTCTGCGTCTTCTTGCATGCTTCCGCGCCTGCTTGGACGTTTCCGCGCCTGCTTGGACTCTGCCGGGCCTGCTTGGACTCTTCCGCGACTGCTTGGACGCTTCCGCGACTGATTGGACGCTTCCGCGCCTGCTTGGACGCTACCCCGCCTGCTTGGTCGCTTCCGCGCCTACTTGGACGTTTTCGCGCCTGCTTGGACTCTTCTGCGCCTTCTTGCATGCTTCCGCGCCTGCTTGCATGCTTCCGCGCCTGCTTGGACGCTACCGCGCCTGCTTGGACGCTTCCGCGCCTGCTTGGACGCTTCCGCGACAATTTGGACGCTTCCGCGCCTGCTTGGACGCTTCCGCGCCTGCTTGGACACTTCCGCGTCTGCTTGGACTCTTCTGCGCCTTCTTGCATGCTTCCGCGCCTTCTTGCATGCTTCCGCGCCTACTTGGACGTTTCCGCGCCTGCTTGGACGCTTCCGCGCCTGCTTGCATGCTACCTCGCCTGCTTGGACGCTTCCGCCACTGCTTGCACGGTTCCGAGACTGCTTGGACGCTTCCGCGCCTGCTTTGGACGCTACCGCGCCTGCTTGGACGCATCCGCGAGTGCTTGGACGCTTCCGCGCCTGCTTGGACGCTTCTACGCCTGCTTGGACTCTTCTGCGCCTGCTTGGACGCTTCCGCGCCTGCTTGGACGCTTCCGCGACAGCTTGGACGCTTCCGCGCCTGCTTGGACTCTTCTGCGCCTTCTTGGACGCTTACGCGCCTGCTTGGACGCTTCCGCGCCTGTATGGATGCTTCCGTGCCTGCTTGGACGCTACCGCGCCTGCTTGGACGCTTCCGCGCCTGCTTGGACGCTTCCGCGATAGCTTGGACGCTTCCGCGCCTGCTTGGACTCTTCTGCGCCTTCTTGGACGCTTACGCGCCTGCTTGGACGCTTCCGCGCCTGTATGGATGCTTCCGCGCCTGCTTGGACGCTACCGCGCCTGCTTGGACGCTTCCGCGAGTTCTTGGACGCTTCCGCGCCTGCTTGGTCGCTTCCGCGCCTGCTTGGACGCTTCCGCGACAGCTTGGACGCTTCCGCGCCTGCTTGGACGCTACCGCGTCTGCTTGGACGCTTCCGCGCCTGCTTGGACTCTTCTGCGCCTTCTCGGACGCTTCCGCGCCTGCTTGGACGCTTCCGCGACAGCTTGGACGCTTCCGCGCCTGCTTGGACTCTTCTGCGCCTTCTTGGACGCTTACGCGCCTGCTTGGACGCTTCCGCGACTGCTTGGACGCTTCCGCGACTGCTTGGACGCTTCCGCGAGTGCTTGGACGGTTCCGCGCCTGCTTGGACGCTTCCGCGCCTGCTTCGACGCTTCCGCGCCTGCTTGGACACTTCCGCGTCTGCTTGGACTCTTCTGCGCCTTCTTGCATGCTTCCGCGCCTTCTTGCATGCATCCGCGCCTACTTGGACGTTTCCGCGCCTGCTTGGACGCTTCCGCGCCTGCTTGCATGCTTCCTCGCCTGCTTGGACGCTTCCGCCACTGCTTGCACGGTTCCGAGCCTGCTTGGACGCTTCCGCGCCGGCTTGGACGCTACCGCGCCTGCTTGGACGCTTCCACTCCTGCTTGGACGCTTCCGCGACTGCTTGGACGCTTCCGCGACTGCTTGGACGCTTCCGCGAGTGCTTGGACGGTTCCGCGCCTGCTTGGACGCTTCCATGCCTGCTTGGACGCTTCCGCGCCTGCTTGGACACTTTCGCGTCTGCTTGGACTCTTCTGCGCCTTCTTGCATGCTTCCGCGCCTTCTTGCATGCTTCCGCGCCTACTTGGACGTTTCCGCGCCTGCTTGGACGCTTCGGCGACTGCTTGGACGCTTCCGCGCCTACTTGGACGCTTACGAGCCTGCTTGGACGCTTACGCGCCTGCTTGGACGCTTCCGCGCCTGCTTGCATGCTTCCGCGCCTGCTTGGACGCTTCCACGCCTGCTTGGACTCTTCTGCGCCTTCTTGCATAATTCCGCGCCTACTTGGGCGCTTACGCTACTGCTTGGACGCTTCCGCGCCTGCTTGGACGCTTCGGCGACTGCTTGGACGCTTCCGCGCCTACTTGGACGCTTATGAGCCTGGTTGGACGCTACCGCGCCTGCTTGCATGCTTCCCCGTCTGCTTGGACGCTTCCGCGCCTCCTTGGACGCTTCCGCGCCTGCTTGCATGCTTCCCCGCCTGCTTGGACGCTTCCGCGGCTGCTTGGACGCTTCCGCGACTGCTTGGACGCTACCGCGCCTGCTTGGACGCTGCCGCGACTGCTTGGACACTACCGCGCCTGCTTGGACGCTTCCGCGATTGCTTGGACGCTTCCGCGCCTGCTTGGACTCTTCTGCGTCTTCTTGCATGCTTCCGCGCATGCTTGCATGCTTCCCCGCCTGCTTGGACGCTTCCGCGCCTGCTTGGACTCTTCTGCGTCTTCTTGCATGCTTCCGCGCCTGCTTGGACGTTTCCGCGACTGCTAGGACGCTTCCGCGCCTGGTTGGACGCTACCGCGCCTGCTTGGACGCTTCCGCGACTGCTTGGAAGCTTCCGCGCCTGCTTGGACTCTTCTGCGCCTTCTTGCATGCTGCCGCGCCTACTTGGACGTTTCCGCGCCTGCTTGGACGCTACCGCGCCTGCTTGGACGCTTCCGCGCCTGCTTGGACGCTTCCGCGCCTGCTTGGACGCTACCGCGCCTGCTTGCATGCTTCCCCGTCTGCTTGGACGCTTCCGCGCCTCCTTGGACGCTTCCGCGCCTGCTTGCATGCTTCCCCGCCTGCTTGGACGCTTCCGCGGCTGCTTGGACGCTTCCGCGACTGCTTGGACGCTACCGCGCCTGCTTGGACGCTGCCGCGACTGCTTGGACACTACCGCGCCTGCTTGGACGCTTCCGCGATTGCTTGGACGCTTCCGCGCCTGCTTGGACTCTTCTGCGTCTTCTTGCATGCTTCCGCGCATGCTTGCATGCTTCCCCGCCTGCTTGGACGCTTCCGCGCCTGCTTGGACTCTTCTGCGTCTTCTTGCATGCTTCCGCGCCTGCTTGGACGTTTCCGCGACTGCTAGGACGCTTCCGCGCCTGGTTGGACGCTTCCGCGCCTGCTTGGACGCTTCCGCGCCTGCTTGGACGCTTCCGCGCCTGCTTGCATGCTTCCCCGCCTGCTTGGACGCTTCCGCGCCTGCTTGGACTCTTCTGCTCCTTCTTGCATGCTTCCGCGCCTACTTGGACGTTTCCGCGCCTGCTTGGACGCTTCCGCGACTGATTGGACGCTTCCGCGCCTGCTTGGACTCTTCCGCGCATGCTTGGACGCTTCCGCGACTGCTTGCACGCTTCCGCGCCTGCTTGGACGCTTCTGCGCCTTCTTGCATGCTGCCGCGCCTGCTTGGACTCTTCCGCGCATGCGTGGACGCTTCCGCGCCTGCTTGCATGCTTCCCCGCCTGCTTGGACGCTTCCGCGCCTGATAGGAATCTTCTGCGCCTTCTTGCATGCTGCCGCGCCTACTTGGACGTTTCCGCGCCTGCTTGGACGCTTCCGCGACTGCTTCGACGCTACCGCGCCTGCTTGGACGCTGCCGCGAATGCTTGGACACTACCGCGACTGCTTGGACGCTTCCGCGCCTGCTTGGACTCTTCTGCGCCTTCTTGCATGCTTCCGCGCCTACTTGGACGTTTCCGCGCCTGCTTGGACGCTTCCGCGCCTGCTTGCATACTTCCCCTCCTGCTTGGACGCTTCCGCGCCTGCTTGGACTCTTCTGCGTCTTCTTGCATGCTTCCGCGCCTGCTTGGACGTTTCCGCGCCTGCTTGGACTCTGCCGGGCCTGCTTGGACTCTTCCGCGACTGCTTGGACGCTTCCGCGACTGATTGGACGCTTCCGCGCCTGCTTGGACGCTACCCCGCCTGCTTGGTCGCTTCCGCGCCTACTTGGACGTTTTCGCGCCTGCTTGGACTCTTCTGCGCCTTCTTGCATGCTTCCGCGCCTGCTTGCATGCTTCCGCGCCTGCTTGGACGCTACCGCGCCTGCTTGGACGCTTCCGCGCCTGCTTGGACGCTTCCGCGACAATTTGGACGCTTCCGCGCCTGCTTGGACGCTTCCGCGCCTGCTTGGACACTTCCGCGTCTGCTTGGACTCTTCTGCGCCTTCTTGCATGCTTCCGCGCCTTCTTGCATGCTTCCGCGCCTACTTGGACGTTTCCGCGCCTGCTTGGACGCTTCCGCGCCTGCTTGCATGCTACCTCGCCTGCTTGGACGCTTCCGCCACTGCTTGCACGGTTCCGAGACTGCTTGGACGCTTCCGCGCCTGCTTTGGACGCTACCGCGCCTGCTTGGACGCATCCGCGAGTGCTTGGACGCTTCCGCGCCTGCTTGGACGCTTCTACGCCTGCTTGGACTCTTCTGCGCCTGCTTGGACGCTTCCGCGCCTGCTTGGACGCTTCCGCGACAGCTTGGACGCTTCCGCGCCTGCTTGGACTCTTCTGCGCCTTCTTGGACGCTTACGCGCCTGCTTGGACGCTTCCGCGCCTGCTTGCATACTTCCCCTCCTGCTTGGACGCTTCCGCGCCTGCTTGGACTCTTCTGCGTCTTCTTGCATGCTTCCGCGCCTGCTTGGACGTTTCCGCGCCTGCTTGGACTCTGCCGGGCCTGCTTGGACTCTTCCGCGACTGCTTGGACGCTTCCGCGACTGATTGGACGCTTCCGCGCCTGCTTGGACGCTACCCCGCCTGCTTGGTCGCTTCCGCGCCTACTTGGACGTTTTCGCGCCTGCTTGGACTCTTCTGCGCCTTCTTGCATGCTTCCGCGCCTGCTTGCATGCTTCCGCGCCTGCTTGGACGCTACCGCGCCTGCTTGGACGCTTCCGCGACTGCTTGGACGCTACCGCGCCTGCTTGGACGCTTCCGCGACTGCTTGGTCGCTACCGCGCCTGCTTGGACAATTCCGCGACTGCTTGGACGCTTCCGCGCCTGGTTGGACGCTACCGCGCCTGTTTGGACGCTTCCGCGACTCCTTGGACGCTTCTGCGCCTGCTTGGACGCTTCCGCGACTGCTTGGCCGCTTCCGCGCCTGCTTGCACGGTTCCGAGCCTGCTTTGAAGCTTTCGCGCCTGCTTGGACGCTTCCGCGCCTGCTTGGTCGTTACCGCGCCTGCTTGGACGCTTCCGCTCCTGCTTGGACGCTTCCGCGACTGCTTGGAAGCTTCCGCGACTGCTTGGACGCTACCGCGACTGCTTGGACGCTTCCGCGCCTGCTTGGACGCTTCCGCGCCTGCTTGGACTGTTCTGCGCCTTCTTGCATGCTTCCGCGCCTGCTTGGACACTTCCGCGAGTGCTTGGACGGTTCCGCGCCTGCTTGGACGCTTCTGCGCCTTCTTGGACGCTTCCGCGCCTGCTTGGACGCTTCCGCGACTGCTTGGACGCTTCCGCGACAGCTTGGACGCTTCCGCGCCTGCTTGGACGCTACCGCGTCTGCTTGGACGCTTCCGCGCCTGCTTGGACTCTTCTGCGCCTTCTCGGACGCTTCCGCGCCTGCTTGGACGCTTCCGCGACAGCTTGGACGCTTCCGCGCCTGCTTGGACTCTTCTGCGCCTTCTTGGACGCTTACGCGCCTGCTTGGACGCTTCCGCGACTGCTTGGACGCTTCCGCGACTGCTTGGACGCTTCCGCGAGTGCTTGGACGGTTCCGCGCCTGCTTGGACGCTTCCGCGCCTGCTTCGACGCTTCCGCGCCTGCTTGGACACTTCCGCGTCTGCTTGGACTCTTCTGCGCCTTCTTGCATGCTTCCGCGCCTTCTTGCATGCATCCGCGCCTACTTGGACGTTTCCGCGCCTGCTTGGACGCTTCCGCGCCTGCTTGCATGCTTCCTCGCCTGCTTGGACGCTTCCGCCACTGCTTGCACGGTTCCGAGCCTGCTTGGACGCTTCCGCGCCGGCTTGGACGCTACCGCGCCTGCTTGGACGCTTCCACTCCTGCTTGGACGCTTCCGCGACTGCTTGGACGCTTCCGCGACTGCTTGGACGCTTCCGCGAGTGCTTGGACGGTTCCGCGCCTGCTTGGACGCTTCCATGCCTGCTTGGACGCTTCCGCGCCTGCTTGGACACTTTCGCGTCTGCTTGGACTCTTCTGCGCCTTCTTGCATGCTTCCGCGCCTTCTTGCATGCTTCCGCGCCTACTTGGACGTTTCCGCGCCTGCTTGGACGCTTCGGCGACTGCTTGGACGCTTCCGCGCCTACTTGGACGCTTACGAGCCTGCTTGGACGCTTACGCGCCTGCTTGGACGCTTCCGCGCCTGCTTGCATGCTTCCGCGCCTGCTTGGACGCTTCCACGCCTGCTTGGACTCTTCTGCGCCTTCTTGCATAATTCCGCGCCTACTTGGGCGCTTACGCTACTGCTTGGACGCTTCCGCGCCTGCTTGGACGCTTCGGCGACTGCTTGGACGCTTCCGCGCCTACTTGGACGCTTATGAGCCTGGTTGGACGCTACCGCGCCTGCTTGCATGCTTCCCCGTCTGCTTGGACGCTTCCGCGCCTCCTTGGACGCTTCCGCGCCTGCTTGCATGCTTCCCCGCCTGCTTGGACGCTTCCGCGGCTGCTTGGACGCTTCCGCGACTGCTTGGACGCTACCGCGCCTGCTTGGACGCTGCCGCGACTGCTTGGACACTACCGCGCCTGCTTGGACGCTTCCGCGATTGCTTGGACGCTTCCGCGCCTGCTTGGACTCTTCTGCGTCTTCTTGCATGCTTCCGCGCATGCTTGCATGCTTCCCCGCCTGCTTGGACGCTTCCGCGCCTGCTTGGACTCTTCTGCGTCTTCTTGCATGCTTCCGCGCCTGCTTGGACGTTTCCGCGACTGCTAGGACGCTTCCGCGCCTGGTTGGACGCTACCGCGCCTGCTTGGACGCTTCCGCGACTGCTTGGAAGCTTCCGCGCCTGCTTGGACTCTTCTGCGCCTTCTTGCATGCTGCCGCGCCTACTTGGACGTTTCCGCGCCTGCTTGGACGCTACCGCGCCTGCTTGGACGCTTCCGCGCCTGCTTGGACGCTTCCGCGCCTGCTTGGACGCTACCGCGCCTGCTTGCATGCTTCCCCGTCTGCTTGGACGCTTCCGCGCCTCCTTGGACGCTTCCGCGCCTGCTTGCATGCTTCCCCGCCTGCTTGGACGCTTCCGCGGCTGCTTGGACGCTTCCGCGACTGCTTGGACGCTACCGCGCCTGCTTGGACGCTGCCGCGACTGCTTGGACACTACCGCGCCTGCTTGGACGCTTCCGCGATTGCTTGGACGCTTCCGCGCCTGCTTGGACTCTTCTGCGTCTTCTTGCATGCTTCCGCGCATGCTTGCATGCTTCCCCGCCTGCTTGGACGCTTCCGCGCCTGCTTGGACTCTTCTGCGTCTTCTTGCATGCTTCCGCGCCTGCTTGGACGTTTCCGCGACTGCTAGGACGCTTCCGCGCCTGGTTGGACGCTTCCGCGCCTGCTTGGACGCTTCCGCGCCTGCTTGGACGCTTCCGCGCCTGCTTGCATGCTTCCCCGCCTGCTTGGACGCTTCCGCGCCTGCTTGGACTCTTCTGCTCCTTCTTGCATGCTTCCGCGCCTACTTGGACGTTTCCGCGCCTGCTTGGACGCTTCCGCGACTGATTGGACGCTTCCGCGCCTGCTTGGACTCTTCCGCGCATGCTTGGACGCTTCCGCGACTGCTTGCACGCTTCCGCGCCTGCTTGGACGCTTCTGCGCCTTCTTGCATGCTGCCGCGCCTGCTTGGACTCTTCCGCGCATGCGTGGACGCTTCCGCGCCTGCTTGCATGCTTCCCCGCCTGCTTGGACGCTTCCGCGCCTGATAGGAATCTTCTGCGCCTTCTTGCATGCTGCCGCGCCTACTTGGACGTTTCCGCGCCTGCTTGGACGCTTCCGCGACTGCTTCGACGCTACCGCGCCTGCTTGGACGCTGCCGCGAATGCTTGGACACTACCGCGACTGCTTGGACGCTTCCGCGCCTGCTTGGACTCTTCTGCGCCTTCTTGCATGCTTCCGCGCCTACTTGGACGTTTCCGCGCCTGCTTGGACGCTTCCGCGCCTGCTTGCATACTTCCCCTCCTGCTTGGACGCTTCCGCGCCTGCTTGGACTCTTCTGCGTCTTCTTGCATGCTTCCGCGCCTGCTTGGACGTTTCCGCGCCTGCTTGGACTCTGCCGGGCCTGCTTGGACTCTTCCGCGACTGCTTGGACGCTTCCGCGACTGATTGGACGCTTCCGCGCCTGCTTGGACGCTACCCCGCCTGCTTGGTCGCTTCCGCGCCTACTTGGACGTTTTCGCGCCTGCTTGGACTCTTCTGCGCCTTCTTGCATGCTTCCGCGCCTGCTTGCATGCTTCCGCGCCTGCTTGGACGCTACCGCGCCTGCTTGGACGCTTCCGCGCCTGCTTGGACGCTTCCGCGACAATTTGGACGCTTCCGCGCCTGCTTGGACGCTTCCGCGCCTGCTTGGACACTTCCGCGTCTGCTTGGACTCTTCTGCGCCTTCTTGCATGCTTCCGCGCCTTCTTGCATGCTTCCGCGCCTACTTGGACGTTTCCGCGCCTGCTTGGACGCTTCCGCGCCTGCTTGCATGCTACCTCGCCTGCTTGGACGCTTCCGCCACTGCTTGCACGGTTCCGAGACTGCTTGGACGCTTCCGCGCCTGCTTTGGACGCTACCGCGCCTGCTTGGACGCATCCGCGAGTGCTTGGACGCTTCCGCGCCTGCTTGGACGCTTCTACGCCTGCTTGGACTCTTCTGCGCCTGCTTGGACGCTTCCGCGCCTGCTTGGACGCTTCCGCGACAGCTTGGACGCTTCCGCGCCTGCTTGGACTCTTCTGCGCCTTCTTGGACGCTTACGCGCCTGCTTGGACGCTTCCGCGCCTGCTTGCATACTTCCCCTCCTGCTTGGACGCTTCCGCGCCTGCTTGGACTCTTCTGCGTCTTCTTGCATGCTTCCGCGCCTGCTTGGACGTTTCCGCGCCTGCTTGGACTCTGCCGGGCCTGCTTGGACTCTTCCGCGACTGCTTGGACGCTTCCGCGACTGATTGGACGCTTCCGCGCCTGCTTGGACGCTACCCCGCCTGCTTGGTCGCTTCCGCGCCTACTTGGACGTTTTCGCGCCTGCTTGGACTCTTCTGCGCCTTCTTGCATGCTTCCGCGCCTGCTTGCATGCTTCCGCGCCTGCTTGGACGCTACCGCGCCTGCTTGGACGCTTCCGCGACTGCTTGGACGCTACCGCGCCTGCTTGGACGCTTCCGCGACTGCTTGGTCGCTACCGCGCCTGCTTGGACAATTCCGCGACTGCTTGGACGCTTCCGCGCCTGGTTGGACGCTACCGCGCCTGTTTGGACGCTTCCGCGACTCCTTGGACGCTTCTGCGCCTGCTTGGACGCTTCCGCGACTGCTTGGCCGCTTCCGCGCCTGCTTGCACGGTTCCGAGCCTGCTTTGAAGCTTTCGCGCCTGCTTGGACGCTTCCGCGCCTGCTTGGTCGTTACCGCGCCTGCTTGGACGCTTCCGCTCCTGCTTGGACGCTTCCGCGACTGCTTGGAAGCTTCCGCGACTGCTTGGACGCTACCGCGACTGCTTGGACGCTTCCGCGCCTGCTTGGACGCTTCCGCGCCTGCTTGGACTGTTCTGCGCCTTCTTGCATGCTTCCGCGCCTGCTTGGACACTTCCGCGAGTGCTTGGACGGTTCCGCGCCTGCTTGGACGCTTCTGCGCCTTCTTGGACGCTTCCGCGCCTGCTTGGACGCTTCCGCGACTGCTTGGACGCTTCCGCGCCTGGTTGGACTCTACCGCGCCTGCTTGCATGCTTCCCCGTCTGCTTGGACGCTTCCGCGCCTGCTTGGACACTTCTGCGTCTTCTTGCATGCTTCTGCGCCTTCTTGCATTCTTCCGCGCCTGCTTGGACGTTTCCGCGCCTGCTTGGACGCTACCGCGCCTGCTTGGACACTTCTGCGCCTGTTTGGACTCTTCTGCGCCTGCTTGGACGCTACCGCGCCTGCTTGGACGCTCCTGCGTCTTCTTGCATGCTTCCGCGCCTGCTTGGACGTTTCCGCGACTGCTAGGACGCTTCCGCGCCTGGTTGGACGCTACCGCGCCTGCTTGGACGCTTCCGCGACTGCTTGGAAGCTTCCGCGCCTGCTTGGACGCTTCCGCGCCTGCTTGGACGCTTCCGCGCCTGCTTGCATGCTTCCCCGCCTGCTTGGACGCTTCCGCGCCTGCTTGGACTCTTCTGCTCCTTCTTGCATGCTTCCGCGCCTACTTGGACGTTTCCGCGCCTGCTTGGACGCTTCCGCGACTGATTGGACGCTTCCGCGCCTGCTTGGACTCTTCCGCGCATGTTTGGACGCTTCCGCGACTGCTTGGACGCTTCCGCGCCTGCTTGGACGCTTCTGCGCCTTCTTGCATGCTGCCGCGCCTACTTGGACGTTTCCGCGCCTGCGTGGACGTTTCCGCGCCTGCTTGGACGCTTCCGCGCCTGCTTGGACTCTTCTGCGCCTTCTTGCATGCTGCCGCGCCTACTTGGACGTTTCCGCGCCTGCGTGGACGTTTCCGCGCCTGCTTGGACGCTTCCGCGACTGCTTGGACGCTTCCGCGCCTGCTTGGACGCTTCCGCGACTGCTTGGACGCTTCCGCGCCTGCTTGGACGCTTCCGCGACAGCTTGGACGCTTCCGTGCCTGCTTGCATGCTTCCGCGCCTGCTTGGACGTTTCCGCGCCAGCTTGGACGCTACCAGCGCCTGCTTGGACGCTTCCGCGCCTGCTTGGACGTTTCCGCGCCTGGTTGGACTCTACCGCGCCTGCTTGCATGCTTCCCCGTCTGCTTGGACGCTTCCGCGCCTGCTTGGACACTTCTGCGTCTTCTTGCATGCTTCTGCGCCTTCTTGCATTCTTCCGCGCCTGCTTGGACGTTTCCGCGCCTGCTTGGACGCTACCGCGCCTGCTTGGACACTTCTGCGCCTGTTTGGACTCTTCTGCGCCTGCTTGGACGCTTCCGCGCTTGCTTGGACACTCCTGCGCCTGCTTGGACTCTTCTGCGCCTTCTTGCATGCTTCCGCGCCTACTTGGACGTTTCCGCGCCTGCTTGGACTCTACCGCGCCTGCTTGGACGCTTCCGTGCCTGCTTGGACGTTTCCGCGCCTGCGTGGACGTTTCCGCGCCTGCTTGGACGCTACCGCGCCTGCTTGGACGCTACCGCGCCTGCTTGGACGCTACCGCGCCTGCTTGGACGCTTCCGCGACTGCTTGGACGCTTCCGCGCCTGCTTGGACGCTTCCGCGACAGCTTGGACGCTTCCGTGCTTGCTTGCATGCTTCCGCGCCTGCTTGGACGTTTCCGCGCCAGCTTGGACGCTACCAGCGCCTGCTTGGACGCTTCCGCGCCTGCTTGGACGTTTCCGCGCCTGCTTGCATGCTTCCGCGCCTGCTTGGACGTTTCCGCGCCAGCTTGGACGCTACCGCGCCTGCTTGGACGCTACCGCGCCTGCTTGGACGCTTCCGCGCCTGGTTGGACGCTACCGCGCCTGCTTGGACGCTTCCGCGACTGCTTGGACGCTTCCGCACCTGCTTGGACGCTTCCGCGCCTGGTTGGACGCTACCGCGCCTGCTTGGACGCTTCCGCGCCTGCTTGGACGCTTCCGCGACTGCTTGGACGCTTCCGCACCTGCTTGGACTCTTCTGCGCCTTCTTGCATGCTTCCGCGCCTGCTTGGACGTTTTCGCGCCAGCTTGGACACTACCGCGCCTGCTTGAACGCTTCCGCGACTGCTTGGACGCTACCGCGCCTGCTTGGACGCTACCGCACCTGCTTGGACGCTTCTGCGACTGCTTGGACGCTTCCGCGCCTGCTTGGACTCTTCTGCGCCTTCTTGCATGCTTCCGCGCCTACTTGGACGTTTCCGCGCATGCTTGGACGATTCCGCGCCTGCTTGGACGATTCTGCGCCTGCTTACATGCTTTCCCTCCTGCTTGGACGCTTCCGCGCCTGCTTGGACACTTCTGCGTCTTCTTGCATGCTTCCGCGCCTGCTTGGACGATTCCGCGCCTGCTTGCATGCTTTCCCTCCTGCTTGGACGCTTCCGCGCCTGCTTGGACACTTCTGCGTCTTCTTGCATGCTTCCGCGCCTGCTTGGACGCTTCCGCGCCTGCTTGGACGCTACCGCGCCTGCTTGGACGCTTCCGCGACTGCTTGAGGCATCCGCGACTGCTTGGACTCTACCGCGCCTGCTTGGACGCTACCGCGCCTGCTTGGACACTTCTGCGCCTGTTTGGACTCTTCTGCGCCTGCTTGGACGCTACCGCGCCTGCGTGGACGTTTCCGCGCCTGCTTGGACGCTTCCGCGACTGCTTGGGCGCTTCCGCGCCTGCTTGGACTCTTCTGCGCCTTCTTGCATGCTTCCGCGCCTACTTGGACGTTTCCGCGCCTGCTTGGCCGCTTCCGCGCCTGCTTGCACGGTTCCGAGCCTGCTTGGAAGCTTTCGCGCCTGCTTGGACGCTTCCGCGCCTGCTTGGTCGTTACCGCGCCTGCTTGGACGCTTCCGCTCCTGCTTGGACGCTTCCGCGACTGCTTGGAAGCTTCCGCGACTGCTTGGACGCTACCGCGACTGCTTGGACGCTTCCGCGCCTGCTTGGACGCTTCCGCGCCTGCTTGGACTGTTCTGCGCCTTCTTGCATGCTTCCGCGCCTGCTTGGACACTTCCGCGAGTGCTTGGACGGTTCCGCGCCTGCTAGGACGCTTCTGCGCCTTCTTGGACGCTTCCGCGCCTGCTTGGACGCTTCCGCGACTGCTTGGACGCTTCCGCGCCTGGTTGGACTCTACCGCGCCTGCTTGCATGCTTCCCCGTCTGCTTGGACGCTTCCGCGCCTGCTTGGACACTTCTGCGTCTTCTTGCATGCTTCTGCGCCTTCTTGCATTCTTCCGCGCCTGCTTGGACGTTTCCGCGCCTGCTTGGACGCTACCGCGCCTGCTTGGACACTTCTGCGCCTGTTTGGACTCTTCTGCGCCTGCTTGGACGCTACCGCGCCTGCTTGGACGCTTCTGCTCCTTCGTGCATGCTTCCGCGCCTACTTGGACGTTTCCGCGCCTGCTTGGACGCTTCCGCGACTGCTTGGACGCTTCCGCGCCTGCTTGGACTCTTCTGCGCCTTCTTGCATGCTGCCGCGCCTACTTGGACGTTTCCGCGCCTGCGTGGACGTTTCCGCGCCTGCTTGGACGCTTCCGCGACTGCTTGGACGCTTCCGCGCCTGCTTGGACTCTTCTGCGCCTTCTTGCATGCTGCCGCGCCTACTTGGACGTTTCCGCGCCTGCTTGGACGCTTCCGCGACTGCTTCGACGCTACCGCGCCTGCTTGGACGCTGCTGCGACTGCTTGGACACTACCGCGACTGCTTGGACGCTTCCGCGCCTGCTTGGACTCTTCTGCGTCTTCTTGCATGCTTCCGCGCCTGCTTGGACGTGTCCGCGCCTGCTTGGACGCTTCCGCGTCTGCTTGCATGCTTCCCCGCCTGCTTGGACGCTTCCGCGCCTGCTTGGAAGCTTCCGCGACTGCTTGGACGCTACCGCGACTGCTTGGACGCTTCCGCGCCTGCTTGGACGCTTCCGCGCCTGCTTGGACGGTTCCGCGCCTGCTTGGACGCTTCTGCGCCTTCTTGGACGCTTCCGCGCCTGCTTGGACGCTTCCGCGACTGCTTGGACGCTTCCGCGCCTGCTTGGACTCTTCTGCGCCTTCTTGCATGCTTCCGCGCCTGCTTGGACGTTTCCGCGCCTGCTTGGACGCTACCGCGCCTGCTTGGACGCTTCAGCGACTGCTTGGACGCTTCTGCGCCTGCTTGGACTTTTCTGCGCCTGCTTGGACTCTTCTGCGCCTTCTTGCATGCTTCCGCGCCTGCTTGGACGTTTCCGCGCCTGCTTGGACGCTACCGCGCCTGCTTGGACGCTTTCGCGTCTGCTTGGACGCTACCGCGCCTGCTTGGACGCTTCAGCGACTGCTTGGACGCTTCTGCGCCTGCTTGGAGTTTTCTGCGCCTGCTTGGACTCTTCTGCGCCTTCTTGCATGCTTCCGCGCCTGCTTGGACGTTTCCGCGCCTGCTTGGACGCTACCGCGCCTGCTTGGATGCTTCCGCACCTTCTTGCATGCTTCCGCGCCTACTTGGACGTGTCCGCGTCTGCTTGGACGCTTCCGCGTCTGCTTGCATGCTTCCGCGACTGCTTGGACGCTTCCGCGCCTGGTTGGACTCTACCGCGCCTGCTTGCATGCTTCCCCGTCTGCTTGGACGCTTCCGCGCCTGCTTGGACACTTCTGCGTCTTCTTGCATGCTTCTGCGCCTTCTTGCATTCTTCCGCGCCTGCTTGGACGTTTCCGCGCCTGCTTGGACGCTACCGCGCCTGCTTGGACACTTCTGCGCCTGTTTGGACTCTTCTGCGCCTGCTTGGACGCTACCGCGCCTGCTTGGACGCTTCTGCTCCTTCGTGCATGCTTCCGCGCCTACTTGGACGTTTCCGCGCCTGCTTGGACGCTTCCGCGACTGCTTGGACGCTTCCGCGCCTGCTTGGACTCTTCTGCGCCTTCTTGCATGCTGCCGCGCCTACTTGGACGTTTCCGCGCCTGCGTGGACGTTTCCGCGCCTGCTTGGACGCTTCCGCGACTGCTTGGACGCTTCCGCGCCTGCTTGGACCCTTCTGCGCCTTCTTGCATGCTGCCGCGCCTACTTGGAAGTTTCCGCGCCTGCTTGGACGCTTCCGCGACTGCTTCGACGCTACCGCGCCTGCTTGGACGCTGCCGCGACTGCTTGGACACTACCGCGACTGCTTGGACGCTTCCGCGCCTGCTTGGACTCTTCTGCGCCTTCTTGCATGCTTCCGCGCCTACTTGGACGTTTCAGCGCCTGCTTGGACGCTTCCGCGCCTGCTTGCATACTTCCCCTCCTGCTTGGACGCTTCCGCGCCTGCTTGGACTCTTCTGCGTCTTCTTGCATGCTTCCGCGCCTGCTTGGACGTGTCCGCGCCTGCTTGGACGCTTCCGCGTCTGCTTGCATGCTTCCCCGCCTGCTTGGACGCTTCCGCGCCTGCTTGGACTCTTCTGCGTCTTCTTGCATGCTTCCGCGCCTGCTTGGACGTGTCCGCGCCTGCTTGGACGCTTCCGCGTCTTCTTGCATGCTTCCGCGCCTGCTTGGACTCTTCCGCGCATGCTTGGACGCTTCCGCGACTGCTTGGACGCTTCCGCGCCTGCTTGGACGCTTCTGCGCCTTCTTGCATGCTGCCGCGCCTGCTTGGACTCTTCCGCGCATGCGTGGACGCTTCCGCGCCTGCTTGCATGCTTCCCCGCCTGCTTGGACGCTTCCGCGCCTGATAGGAATCTTCTGCGCCTTCTTGCATGCTGCCGCGCCTACTTGGACGTTTCCGCGCCTGCTTGGACGCTTCCGCGACTGCTTCGACGCTACCGCGCCTGCTTGGACGCTGCCGCGACTGCTTGGACACTACCGCGACTGCTTGGACGCTTCCGCGCCTGCTTGGACTCTTCTGCGCCTTCTTGCATGCTTCCGCGCCTACTTGGACGTTTCCGCGCCTGCTTGGACGCTTCCGCGCCTGCTTGCATACTTCCCCTCCTGCTTGGACGCTTCCGCGCCTGCTTGGACTCTTCTGCGCCTTCTTGCATGCTGCCGCGCCTACTTGGAAGTTTCCGCGCCTGCTTGGACGCTTCCGCGACTGCTTGGTCGCTACCGCGCCTGCTTGGACAATTCCGCGACTGCTTGGACGCTTCGGCGACTGCTTGGACGCTTCCGCGCCTACTTGGACGCTTACGAGCCTGCTTGGACGCTTACGCGCCTGCTTGGACGCTTCCGCGCCTGCTTGGGCGCTTCTGCGCCTTCTTGCATGCTGCCGCGCCTGCTTGGACGTTTCCGCGTCTGCTTGCATGCTTCCCCGCCTGCTTGGACGCTTCCGCGCCTGCTTGGGCGCTTCTGCGACTGCTTGGACGCTTCCGCGCCTGTGTGTATGCTTCCGCGCCTGCTTGGGCGCTTCCGCGCCTGCTTGGACGCTTCCGCGCCTGCTTGGACTCTTCTGCGTCTTCTTGCATGCTTCCGCGCCTGCTTGGACGCTACCGCGCCTGCTTGGACGCTTCCGCGACTGCTTCGACGCTACCGCGCCTGCTTGGACGCTTCCGCGACTGCTTGGTCGCTACCGCGCCTGCTTGGACAATTCCGCGACTGCTTGGACGCTTCCGCGCCTGGTTGGACGCTACCGCGCCTGTTTGGACGCTTCCGCGACTCCTTGGACGCTTCTGCGCCTGCTTGGACGCTTCCGCGACTGCTTGGCCGCTTCCGCGCCTGCTTGCACGGTTCCGAGCCTGCTTGGAAGCTTTCGCGCCTGCTTGGACGCTTCCGCGCCTGCTTGGTCGTTACCGCGCCTGCTTGGACGCTTCCGCTCCTGCTTGGACGCTTCCGCGACTGCTTGGAAGCTTCCGCGACTGCTTGGACGCTACCGCGACTGCTTGGACGCTTCCGCGCCTGCTTGGACGCTTCCGCGCCTGCTTGGACTGTTCTGCGCCTTCTTGCATGCTTCCGCGCCTGCTTGGACACTTCCGCGAGTGCTTGGACGGTTCCGCGCCTGCTTGGACGCTTCTGCGCCTTCTTGGACGCTTCCGCGCCTGCTTGGACGCTTCCGCGACTGCTTGGACGCTTCCGCGCCTGGTTGGACTCTACCGCGCCTGCTTGCATGCTTCCCCGTCTGCTTGGACGCTTCCGCGCCTGCTTGGACACTTCTGCGTCTTCTTGCATGCTTCTGCGCCTTCTTGCATTCTTCCGCGCCTGCTTGGACGTTTCCGCGCCTGCTTGGACGCTACCGCGCCTGCTTGGACACTTCTGCGCCTGTTTGGACTCTTCTGCGCCTGCTTGGACGCTACCGCGCCTGCTTGGACGCTTCTGCGTCTTCTTGCATGCTTCCGCGCCTGCTTGGACGTTTCCGCGACTGCTAGGACGCTTCCGCGCCTGGTTGGACGCTACCGCGCCTGCTTGGACGCTTCCGCGACTGCTTGGAAGCTTCCGCGCCTGCTTGGACGCTTCCGCGCCTGCTTGGACGCTTCCGCGCCTGCTTGCATGCTTCCCCGCCTGCTTGGACGCTTCCGCGCCTGCTTGGACTCTTCTGCTCCTTCTTGCATGCTTCCGCGCCTACTTGGACGTTTCCGCGCCTGCTTGGACGCTTCCGCGACTGATTGGACGCTTCCGCGCCTGCTTGGACTCTTCCGCGCATGCTTGGACGCTTCCGCGACTGCTTGGACGCTTCCGCGCCTGCTTGGACGCTTCTGCGCCTTCTTGCATGCTGCCGCGCCTGCTTTGACTCTTCCGCGCATGCGTGGACGCTTCCGCGCCTGCTTGCATGCTTCCCCGCCTGCTTGGACGCTTCCGCGCCTGATAGGAATCTTCTGCGCCTTCTTGCATGCTGCCGCGCCTACTTGGACGTTTCCGCGCCTGCTTGGACGCTTCCGCGACTGCTTCGACGCTACCGCGCCTGCTTGGACGCTGCCGCGAATGCTTGGACACTACCGCGACTGCTTGGACGCTTCCGCGCCTGCTTGGACTATTCTGCGCCTTCTTGCATGCTTCCGCGCCTACTTGGACGTTTCCGCGCCTGCTTGGCCGCTTCCGCGCCTGCTTGCACGGTTCCGAGCCTGCTTGGAAGCTTTCGCGCCTGCTTGGACGCTTCCGCGCCTGCTTGGTCGTTACCGCGCCTGCTTGGACGCTTCCGCTCCTGCTTGGACGCTTCCGCGACTGCTTGGAAGCTTCCGCGACTGCTTGGACGCTACCGCGACTGCTTGGACGCTTCCGCGCCTGCTTGGACGCTTCCGCGCCTGCTTGGACTGTTCTGCGCCTTCTTGCATGCTTCCGCGCCTGCTTGGACACTTCCGCGAGTGCTTGGACGGTTCCGCGCCTGCTAGGACGCTTCTGCGCCTTCTTGGACGCTTCCGCGCCTGCTTGGACGCTTCCGCGACTGCTTGGACGCTTCCGCGCCTGGTTGGACTCTACCGCGCCTGCTTGCATGCTTCCCCGTCTGCTTGGACGCTTCCGCGCCTGCTTGGACACTTCTGCGTCTTCTTGCATGCTTCTGCGCCTTCTTGCATTCTTCCGCGCCTGCTTGGACGTTTCCGCGCCTGCTTGGACGCTACCGCGCCTGCTTGGACACTTCTGCGCCTGTTTGGACTCTTCTGCGCCTGCTTGGACGCTACCGCGCCTGCTTGGACGCTTCTGCTCCTTCGTGCATGCTTCCGCGCCTACTTGGACGTTTCCGCGCCTGCTTGGACGCTTCCGCGACTGCTTGGACGCTTCCGCGCCTGCTTGGACTCTTCTGCGCCTTCTTGCATGCTGCCGCGCCTACTTGGACGTTTCCGCGCCTGCGTGGACGTTTCCGCGCCTGCTTGGACGCTTCCGCGACTGCTTGGACGCTTCCGCGCCTGCTTGGACGCTTCCGCGACTGCTTGGACGCTTCCGCGCCTGCTTGGACGCTTCCGCGACAGCTTGGACGCTTCCGTGCCTGCTTGCATGCTTCCGCGCCTGCTTGGACGTTTCCGCGCCAGCTTGGACGCTACCAGCGCCTGCTTGGACGCTTCCGCGCCTGCTTGGACGTTTCCGCGCCTGGTTGGACTCTACCGCGCCTGCTTGCATGCTTCCCCGTCTGCTTGGACGCTTCCGCGCCTGCTTGGACACTTCTGCGTCTTCTTGCATGCTTCTGCGCCTTCTTGCATTCTTCCGCGCCTGCTTGGACGTTTCCGCGCCTGCTTGGACGCTACCGCGCCTGCTTGGACACTTCTGCGCCTGTTTGGACTCTTCTGCGCCTGCTTGGACGCTTCCGCGCTTGCTTGGACACTCCTGCGCCTGCTTGGACTCTTCTGCGCCTTCTTGCATGCTTCCGCGCCTACTTGGACGTTTCCGCGCCTGCTTGGACTCTACCGCGCCTGCTTGGACGCTTCCGTGCCTGCTTGGACGTTTCCGCGCCTGCGTGGACGTTTCCGCGCCTGCTTGGACGCTACCGCGCCTGCTTGGACGCTACCGCGCCTGCTTGGACGCTTCCGCGACTGCTTGGACGCTTCCGCGCCTGCTTGGACGCTTCCGCGACAGCTTGGACGCTTCCGTGCTTGCTTGCATGCTTCCGCGCCTGCTTGGACGTTTCCGCGCCAGCTTGGACGCTACCAGCGCCTGCTTGGACGCTTCCGCGCCTGCTTGGACGTTTCCGCGCCTGCTTGCATGCTTCCGCGCCTGCTTGGACGTTTCCGCGCCAGCTTGGACGCTACCGCGCCTGCTTGGACGCTACCGCGCCTGCTTGGACGCTTCCGCGCCTGGTTGGACGCTACCGCGCCTGCTTGGACGCTTCCGCGACTGCTTGGACGCTTCCGCACCTGCTTGGACGCTTCCGCGCCTGGTTGGACGCTACCGCGCCTGCTTGGACGCTTCCGCGCCTGCTTGGACGCTTCCGCGACTGCTTGGACGCTTCCGCACCTGCTTGGACTCTTCTGCGCCTTCTTGCATGCATCCGCGCCTGCTTGGACGTTTTCGCGCCAGCTTGGACACTACCGCGCCTGCTTGAACGCTTCCGCGACTGCTTGGACGCTACCGCGCCTGCTTGGACGCTACCGCACCTGCTTGGACGCTTCTGCGACTGCTTGGACGCTTCCGCGCCTGCTTGGACTCTTCTGCGCCTTCTTGCATGCTTCCGCGCCTACTTGGACGTTTCCGCGCATGCTTGGACGATTCCGCGCCTGCTTGGACGATTCTGCGCCTGCTTACATGCTTTCCCTCCTGCTTGGACGCTTCCGCGCCTGCTTGGACACTTCTGCGTCTTCTTGCATGCTTCCGCGCCTGCTTGGACGATTCCGCGCCTGCTTGCATGCTTTCCCTCCTGCTTGGACGCTTCCGCGCCTGCTTGGACACTTCTGCGTCTTCTTGCATGCTTCCGCGCCTGCTTGGACGCTTCCGCGCCTGCTTGGACGCTACCGCGCCTGCTTGGACGCTTCCGCGACTGCTTGAGGCATCCGCGACTGCTTGGACTCTACCGCGCCTGCTTGGACGCTACCGCGCCTGCTTGGACACTTCTGCGCCTGTTTGGACTCTTCTGCGCCTGCTTGGACGCTACCGCGCCTGCGTGGACGTTTCCGCGCCTGCTTGGACGCTTCCGCGACTGCTTGGGCGCTTCCGCGCCTGCTTGGACTCTTCTGCGCCTTCTTGCATGCTTCCGCGCCTACTTGGACGTTTCCGCGCCTGCTTGGCCGCTTCCGCGCCTGCTTGCACGGTTCCGAGCCTGCTTGGAAGCTTTCGCGCCTGCTTGGACGCTTCCGCGCCTGCTTGGTCGTTACCGCGCCTGCTTGGACGCTTCCGCTCCTGCTTGGACGCTTCCGCGACTGCTTGGAAGCTTCCGCGACTGCTTGGACGCTACCGCGACTGCTTGGACGCTTCCGCGCCTGCTTGGACGCTTCCGCGCCTGCTTGGACTGTTCTGCGCCTTCTTGCATGCTTCCGCGCCTGCTTGGACACTTCCGCGAGTGCTTGGACGGTTCCGCGCCTGCTAGGACGCTTCTGCGCCTTCTTGGACGCTTCCGCGCCTGCTTGGACGCTTCCGCGACTGCTTGGACGCTTCCGCGCCTGGTTGGACTCTACCGCGCCTGCTTGCATGCTTCCCCGTCTGCTTGGACGCTTCCGCGCCTGCTTGGACACTTCTGCGTCTTCTTGCATGCTTCTGCGCCTTCTTGCATTCTTCCGCGCCTGCTTGGACGTTTCCGCGCCTGCTTGGACGCTACCGCGCCTGCTTGGACACTTCTGCGCCTGTTTGGACTCTTCTGCGCCTGCTTCGACGCTACCGCGCCTGCTTGGACGCTTCTGCTCCTTCGTGCATGCTTCCGCGCCTACTTGGACGTTTCCGCGCCTGCTTGGACGCTTCCGCGACTGCTTGGACGCTTCCGCGCCTGCTTGGACTCTTCTGCGCCTTCTTGCATGCTGCCGCGCCTACTTGGACGTTTCCGCGCCTGCGTGGACGTTTCCGCGCCTGCTTGGACGCTTCCGCGACTGCTTGGACGCTTCCGCGCCTGCTTGGACTCTTCTGCGCCTTCTTGCATGCTGCCGCGCCTACTTGGACGTTTCCGCGCCTGCTTGGACGCTTCCGCGACTGCTTCGACGCTACCGCGCCTGCTTGGACGCTGCTGCGACTGCTTGGACACTACCGCGACTGCTTGGACGCTTCCGCGCCTGCTTGGACTCTTCTGCGTCTTCTTGCATGCTTCCGCGCCTGCTTGGACGTGTCCGCGCCTGCTTGGACGCTTCCGCGTCTGCTTGCATGCTTCCCCGCCTGCTTGGACGCTTCCGCGCCTGCTTGGAAGCTTCCGCGACTGCTTGGACGCTACCGCGACTGCTTGGACGCTTCCGCGCCTGCTTGGACGCTTCCGCGCCTGCTTGGACGGTTCCGCGCCTGCTTGGACGCTTCTGCGCCTTCTTGGACGCTTCCGCGCCTGCTTGGACGCTTCCGCGACTGCTTGGACGCTTCCGCGCCTGCTTGGACTCTTCTGCGCCTTCTTGCATGCTTCCGCGCCTGCTTGGACGTTTCCGCGCCTGCTTGGACGCTACCGCGCCTGCTTGGACGCTTCAGCGACTGCTTGGACGCTTCTGCGCCTGCTTGGACTTTTCTGCGCCTGCTTGGACTCTTCTGCGCCTTCTTGCATGCTTCCGCGCCTGCTTGGACGTTTCCGCGCCTGCTTGGACGCTACCGCGCCTGCTTGGACGCTTTCGCGTCTGCTTGGACGCTACCGCGCCTGCTTGGACGCTTCAGCGACTGCTTGGACGCTTCTGCGCCTGCTTGGAGTTTTCTGCGCCTGCTTGGACTCTTCTGCGCCTTCTTGCATGCTTCCGCGCCTGCTTGGACGTTTCCGCGCCTGCTTGGACGCTACCGCGCCTGCTTGGATGCTTCCGCACCTTCTTGCATGCTTCCGCGCCTACTTGGACGTGTCCGCGTCTGCTTGGACGCTTCCGCGTCTGCTTGCATGCTTCCGCGACTGCTTGGACGCTTCCGCGCCTGGTTGGACTCTACCGCGCCTGCTTGCATGCTTCCCCGTCTGCTTGGACGCTTCCGCGCCTGCTTGGACACTTCTGCGTCTTCTTGCATGCTTCTGCGCCTTCTTGCATTCTTCCGCGCCTGCTTGGACGCTTCCGCGCCTGCTTGGACTCTTCTGCTCCTTCTTGCATGCTTCCGCGCCTACTTGGACGTTTCCGCGCCTGCTTGGACGCTTCCGCGACTGATTGGACGCTTCCGTGCCTGCTTGGACTCTTCCGCGCATGCTTGGACGCTTCCGCGACTGCTTGGACGCTTCCGCGCCTGCTTGGACGCTTCCGCGCCTGCTTGCATGCTTCCCCGCCTGCTTGGACGCTTCCGCGCCTGCTTGGACTCTTCTGCTCCTTCTTGCATGCTTCCGCGCCTACTTGGACGTTTCCGCGCCTGCTTGGACGCTACCGCGCCTGCTTGGACGCTTCCGCGCCTGCTTGGACGCTTCCGCGCCTGCTTGGACGCTTCCGCGCCTGCTTGCATGCTTCCCCGCCTGCTTGGACGCTTCCGCGCCTGCTTGGACTCTTCTGCTCCTTCTTGCATGCTTCCGCGCCTACTTGGACGTTTCCGCGCCTGCTTGGACGCTTCCGCGACTGATTGGACGCTTCCGCGCCTGCTTGGACTCTTCCGCGCATGCTTGGACGCTTCCGCGACTGCTTGGACGCTTCCGCGCCTGCTTGGACGCTTCTGCGCCTTCTTGCATGCTGCCGCGCCTGCTTGGACTCTTCCGCGCATGGGTGGACGCTTCCGCGCCTGCTTGCATGCTTCCCCGCCTGCTTGGACGCTTCCGCGCCTGATAGGAATCTTCTGCGCCTTCTTGCATGCTGCCGCGCCTACTTGGACGTTTCCGCGCCTGCTTGGACGCTTCCGCGACTGCTTCGACGCTACCGCGCCTGCTTGGACGCTGCCGCGACTGCTTGGACACTACCGCGACTGCTTGGACGCTTCCGCGCCTGCTTGGACTCTTCTGCGCCTTCTTGCATGCTTCCGCGCCTACTTGGACGTTTCCGCGCCTGCTTGGACTCTGCCGCGCCTGCTTGGACTCTTCCGCGACTGCTTGGACGCTTCCGCGACTGATTGGACGCTTCCGCGCCTGCTTGGACGCTACCCCGCCTGCTTGGTCGCTTCCGCGCCTACTTGGACGTTTTCGCGCCTGCTTGGACTCTTCTGCGCCTTCTTGCATGCTTCCGCGCCTGCTTGCATGCTTCCGCGCCTGCTTGGACGCTACCGCGCCTGCTTGGACGCTTCCGCGACTGCTTGGACGCTACCGCGCCTGCTTGGACGCTTCCGCGACTGCTTGGTCGCTACCGCGCCTGCTTGGACAATTCCGCGACTGCTTGGACGCTTCCGCGCCTGGTTGGACGCTACCGCGCCTGTTTGGACGCTTCCGCGACTCCTTGGACGCTTCTGCGCCTGCTTGGACGCTTCCGCGACTGCTTGGACGCTTCCGCGCCTGCTTGCACGGTTCCGAGCCTGCTTGGAAGCTTTCGCGCCTGCTTGGACGCTTCCGCGCCTGCTTGGTCGTTACCGCGCCTGCTTGGACGCTTCCGCTCCTGCTTGGACGCTTCCGCGACTGCTTGGAAGCTTCCGCGACTGCTTGGACGCTACCGCGACTGCTTGGACGCTTCCGCGCCTGCTTGGACGCTTCCGCGCCTGCTTGGACTGTTCTGCGCCTTCTTGCATGCTTCCGCGCCTGCTTGGACACTTCCGCGAGTGCTTGGACGGTTCCGCGCCTGCTTGGACGCTTCCGCGACTGCTTGGACGCTTCCGCGCCTGGTTGGACTCTACCGCGCCTGCTTGCATGCTTCCCCGTCTGCTTGGACGCTTCCGCGCCTGCTTGGACACTTCTGCGTCTTCTTGCATGCTTCTGCGCCTTCTTGCATTCTTCCGCGCCTGCTTGGACGTTTCCGCGCCTGCTTGGACGCTACCGCGCCTGCTTGGACACTTCTGCGCCTGTTTGGACTCTTCTGCGCCTGTTTGGACGCTACCGCGCCTGCTTGGACGCTTCTGCTCCTTCGTGCATGCTTCCGCGCCTACATGGACGTTTCCGCGCCTGCTTGGACGCTTCCGCGACTGCTTGGACGCTTCCGCGCCTGCTTGGACTCTTCTGCGCCTTCTTGCATGCTGCCGCGCCTACTTGGACGTTTCCGCGCCTGCGTGGACGTTTCCGCGCCTGCTTGGACGCTTCCGCGACTGCTTGGACGCTTCCGCGCCTGCTTGGACTCTTCTGCGCCTTCTTGCATGCTGCCGCGCCTACTTGGACGTTTCCGCACCTGCTTGGACGCTTCCGCGACTGCTTCGACGCTACCGCGCCTGCTTGGACGCTTCCGCGCCTGCTTGGACTCTTCTGCGCCTTCTTGCATGCTTCCGCGCCTACTTGGACGTTTCCGCGCCTGCTTGGACGCTTCCGCGCCTGCTTGCATACTTCCCCTCCTGCTTGGACGCTTCCGCGCCTGCTTGGACTCTTCTGCGTCTTCTTGCATGCTTCCGCGCCTGCTTGGACGTGTCCGCGCCTGCTTGGACGCTTCCGCGTCTGCTTGCATGCTTCCCCGCCTGCTTGGACGCTTCCGCGCCTGCTTGGACGTTTTCGCGCCTGCTTGGACTCTTCTGCGCCTTCTTGCATGCTTCCGCGCCTGCTTGCATGCTTCCGCGCCTGCTTGGACGCTACCGCGCCTGCTTGGACGCTTCCGCGACTGCTTGGACGCTACCGCGCCTGCTTGGACGCTTCCGCGACTGCTTGGTCGCTACCGCGCCTGCTTGGACAATTCCGCGACTGCTTGGACGCTTCCGCGCCTGGTTGGACGCTACCGCGCCTGTTTGGACGCTTCCGCGACTCCTTGGACGCTTCTGCGCCTGCTTGGACGCTTCCGCGACTGCTTGGACGCTTCCGCGCCTGCTTGCACGGTTCCGAGCCTGCTTGGAAGCTTTCGCGCCTGCTTGGACGCTTCCGCGCCTGCTTGGTCGTTACCGCGCCTGCTTGGACGCTTCCGCTCCTGCTTGGACGCTACCGCGCCTGCTTGGACGCTTCCGCGACTGCTTGGTCGCTACCGCGCCTGCTTGGACAATTCCGCGACTGCTTGGACGCTTCCGCGCCTGCTTGGACACTTCCGCGCCTGCTTGCACGGTTCCGAGCCTGCTTGGAAGCTTTCGCGCCTGCTTGGACGCTTCCGCGCCTGCTTGGACGTTACCGCGCCTGCTTGTACGTTTCCGCGCCTGCTTGGACGCTACCGCGCCTGCTTGGACACTTCCGCGCCTGCTTGGACGCTTCCGCGACAGCTTGGACGCTTCCGCGCCTGCTTGGACTCTTCTGCGCCTTCTTGAACGCTTACGCGCCTGCTTGGACGCTTCCGCGCCTGTATGAAGGCTTCCGCGCCTGCTTGGACGCTTCCGCGACTGCTTGGACGCTTCCGCGCCTGCTTGGACTCTTCTGCGCCTTCTTGCATGCTGCCGCGCCTACTTGGACGTTTCCGCGCCTGCGTGGACGTTTCCGCGCCTGCTTGGACGCTTCCGCGACTGCTTGGACGCTTCCGCGCCTGCTTGGACTCTTCTGCGCCTTCTTGCATGCTGCCGCGCCTACTTGGACGTTTCCGCACCTGCTTGGACGCTTCCGCGACTGCTTCGACGCTACCGCGCCTGCTTGGACGCTTCCGCGCCTGCTTGGACTCTTCTGCGCCTTCTTGCATGCTTCCGCGCCTACTTGGACGTTTCCGCGCCTGCTTGGACGCTTCCGCGCCTGCTTGCATACTTCCCCTCCTGCTTGGACGCTTCCGCGCCTGCTTGGACTCTTCTGCGTCTTCTTGCATGCTTCCGCGCCTGCTTGGACGTGTCCGCGCCTGCTTGGACGCTTCCGCGTCTGCTTGCATGCTTCCCCGCCTGCTTGGACGCTTCCGCGCCTGCTTGGAAGCTTCCGCGACTGCTTGGACGCTACCGCGACTGCTTGGACGCTTCCGCGCCTGCTTGGACGCTTCCGCGCCTGCTTGGACGGTTCCGCGCCTGCTTGGACGCTTCTGCGCCTTCTTGGACGCTTCCGCGCCTGCTTGGACGCTTCCGCGACTGCTTGGACGCTTCCGCGCCTGCTTGGACTCTTCTGCGCCTTCTTGCATGCTTCCGCGCCTGCTTGGACGTTTCCGCGCCTGCTTGGACGCTACCGCGCCTGCTTGGACGCTTCAGCGACTGCTTGGACGCTTCTGCGCCTGCTTGGACTTTTCTGCGCCTGCTTGGACTCTTCTGCGCCTTCTTGCATGCTTCCGCGCCTGCTTGGACGTTTCCGCGCCTGCTTGGACGCTACCGCGCCTGCTTGGACGCTTTCGCGTCTGCTTGGACGCTACCGCGCCTGCTTGGACGCTTCAGCGACTGCTTGGACGCTTCTGCGCCTGCTTGGAGTTTTCTGCGCCTGCTTGGACTCTTCTGCGCCTTCTTGCATGCTTCCGCGCCTGCTTGGACGTTTCCGCGCCTGCTTGGACGCTACCGCGCCTGCTTGGATGCTTCCGCACCTTCTTGCATGCTTCCGCGCCTACTTGGACGTGTCCGCGTCTGCTTGGACGCTTCCGCGTCTGCTTGCATGCTTCCGCGACTGCTTGGACGCTTCCGCGCCTGGTTGGACTCTACCGCGCCTGCTTGCATGCTTCCCCGTCTGCTTGGACGCTTCCGCGCCTGCTTGGACACTTCTGCGTCTTCTTGCATGCTTCTGCGCCTTCTTGCATTCTTCCGCGCCTGCTTGGACGCTTCCGCGCCTGCTTGGACTCTTCTGCTCCTTCTTGCATGCTTCCGCGCCTACTTGGACGTTTCCGCGCCTGCTTGGACGCTTCCGCGACTGATTGGACGCTTCCGTGCCTGCTTGGACTCTTCCGCGCATGCTTGGACGCTTCCGCGACTGCTTGGACGCTTCCGCGCCTGCTTGGACGCTTCCGCGCCTGCTTGCATGCTTCCCCGCCTGCTTGGACGCTTCCGCGCCTGCTTGGACTCTTCTGCTCCTTCTTGCATGCTTCCGCGCCTACTTGGACGTTTCCGCGCCTGCTTGGACGCTACCGCGCCTGCTTGGACGCTTCCGCGCCTGCTTGGACGCTTCCGCGCCTGCTTGGACGCTTCCGCGCCTGCTTGCATGCTTCCCCGCCTGCTTGGACGCTTCCGCGCCTGCTTGGACTCTTCTGCTCCTTCTTGCATGCTTCCGCGCCTACTTGGACGTTTCCGCGCCTGCTTGGACGCTTCCGCGACTGATTGGACGCTTCCGCGCCTGCTTGGACTCTTCCGCGCATGCTTGGACGCTTCCGCGACTGCTTGGACGCTTCCGCGCCTGCTTGGACGCTTCTGCGCCTTCTTGCATGCTGCCGCGCCTGCTTGGACTCTTCCGCGCATGGGTGGACGCTTCCGCGCCTGCTTGCATGCTTCCCCGCCTGCTTGGACGCTTCCGCGCCTGATAGGAATCTTCTGCGCCTTCTTGCATGCTGCCGCGCCTACTTGGACGTTTCCGCGCCTGCTTGGACGCTTCCGCGACTGCTTCGACGCTACCGCGCCTGCTTGGACGCTGCCGCGACTGCTTGGACACTACCGCGACTGCTTGGACGCTTCCGCGCCTGCTTGGACTCTTCTGCGCCTTCTTGCATGCTTCCGCGCCTACTTGGACGTTTCCGCGCCTGCTTGGACTCTGCCGCGCCTGCTTGGACTCTTCCGCGACTGCTTGGACGCTTCCGCGACTGATTGGACGCTTCCGCGCCTGCTTGGACGCTACCCCGCCTGCTTGGTCGCTTCCGCGCCTACTTGGACGTTTTCGCGCCTGCTTGGACTCTTCTGCGCCTTCTTGCATGCTTCCGCGCCTGCTTGCATGCTTCCGCGCCTGCTTGGACGCTACCGCGCCTGCTTGGACGCTTCCGCGACTGCTTGGTCGCTACCGCGCCTGCTTGGACAATTCCGCGACTGCTTGGACGCTTCCGCGCCTGGTTGGACGCTACCGCGCCTGTTTGGACGCTTCCGCGACTCCTTGGACGCTTCTGCGCCTGCTTGGACGCTTCCGCGACTGCTTGGACGCTTCCGCGCCTGCTTGCACGGTTCCGAGCCTGCTTGGAAGCTTTCGCGCCTGCTTGGACGCTTCCGCGCCTGCTTGGTCGTTACCGCGCCTGCTTGGACGCTTCCGCTCCTGCTTGGACGCTTCCGCGACTGCTTGGAAGCTTCCGCGACTGCTTGGACGCTACCGCGACTGCTTGGACGCTTCCGCGCCTGCTTGGACGCTTCCGCGCCTGCTTGGACTGTTCTGCGCCTTCTTGCATGCTTCCGCGCCTGCTTGGACACTTCCGCGAGTGCTTGGACGGTTCCGCGCCTGCTTGGACGCTTCCGCGACTGCTTGGACGCTTCCGCGCCTGGTTGGACTCTACCGCGCCTGCTTGCATGCTTCCCCGTCTGCTTGGACGCTTCCGCGCCTGCTTGGACACTTCTGCGTCTTCTTGCATGCTTCTGCGCCTTCTTGCATTCTTCCGCGCCTGCTTGGACGTTTCCGCGCCTGCTTGGACGCTACCGCGCCTGCTTGGACACTTCTGCGCCTGTTTGGACTCTTCTGCGCCTGTTTGGACGCTACCGCGCCTGCTTGGACGCTTCTGCTCCTTCGTGCATGCTTCCGCGCCTACATGGACGTTTCCGCGCCTGCTTGGACGCTTCCGCGACTGCTTGGACGCTTCCGCGCCTGCTTGGACTCTTCTGCGCCTTCTTGCATGCTGCCGCGCCTACTTGGACGTTTCCGCGCCTGCGTGGACGTTTCCGCGCCTGCTTGGACGCTTCCGCGACTGCTTGGACGCTTCCGCGCCTGCTTGGACTCTTCTGCGCCTTCTTGCATGCTGCCGCGCCTACTTGGACGTTTCCGCACCTGCTTGGACGCTTCCGCGACTGCTTCGACGCTACCGCGCCTGCTTGGACGCTTCCGCGCCTGCTTGGACTCTTCTGCGCCTTCTTGCATGCTTCCGCGCCTACTTGGACGTTTCCGCGCCTGCTTGGACGCTTCCGCGCCTGCTTGCATACTTCCCCTCCTGCTTGGACGCTTCCGCGCCTGCTTGGACTCTTCTGCGTCTTCTTGCATGCTTCCGCGCCTGCTTGGACGTGTCCGCGCCTGCTTGGACGCTTCCGCGTCTGCTTGCATGCTTCCCCGCCTGCTTGGACGCTTCCGCGCCTGCTTGGACGTTTTCGCGCCTGCTTGGACTCTTCTGCGCCTTCTTGCATGCTTCCGCGCCTGCTTGCATGCTTCCGCGCCTGCTTGGACGCTACCGCGCCTGCTTGGACGCTTCCGCGACTGCTTGGACGCTACCGCGCCTGCTTGGACGCTTCCGCGACTGCTTGGTCGCTACCGCGCCTGCTTGGACAATTCCGCGACTGCTTGGACGCTTCCGCGCCTGGTTGGACGCTACCGCGCCTGTTTGGACGCTTCCGCGACTCCTTGGACGCTTCTGCGCCTGCTTGGACGCTTCCGCGACTGCTTGGACGCTTCCGCGCCTGCTTGCACGGTTCCGAGCCTGCTTGGAAGCTTTCGCGCCTGCTTGGACGCTTCCGCGCCTGCTTGGTCGTTACCGCGCCTGCTTGGACGCTTCCGCTCCTGCTTGGACGCTACCGCGCCTGCTTGGACGCTTCCGCGACTGCTTGGTCGCTACCGCGCCTGCTTGGACAATTCCGCGACTGCTTGGACGCTTCCGCGCCTGCTTGGACACTTCCGCGCCTGCTTGCACGGTTCCGAGCCTGCTTGGAAGCTTTCGCGCCTGCTTGGACGCTTCCGCGCCTGCTTGGACGTTACCGCGCCTGCTTGTACGTTTCCGCGCCTGCTTGGACGCTACCGCGCCTGCTTGGACACTTCCGCGCCTGCTTGGACGCTTCCGCGACAGCTTGGACGCTTCCGCGCCTGCTTGGACTCTTCTGCGCCTTCTTGAACGCTTACGCGCCTGCTTGGACGCTTCCGCGCCTGTATGAAGGCTTCCGCGCCTGCTTGGACGCTTCCGCGCCTGCTTGCACGCTTCCGCGCCTGCTTGGACGCTTCCGCGCCTGCTTGGACGCTTCCGCGCCTGCTTGGACACTTCCGCGTCTGCTTGGACTCTTCTGCGCCTTCTTGCATGCTTCCGCGCCTTCTTGCATGCTTCCGCGCCTACTTGGACGTTTCCGCGCCTGCTTGGACGCTTCCGCGCCTGCTTGCATTCTACCTCGCCTGCTTGGACGCTTCCGCCACTGCTTGCACGGTTCCGAGCCTGCTTGGACGCTTCCGCGCCTGCTTGGACGCTACCGCGCCTGCTTGGACGCTTCCGCGAGTGCTTGGACGCTTCCGCGCCTGCTTGGACGCTTCCACGCCTGCTTGGACTCTTCTGCGTCTTCTTGCATGCTTCCGCGCCTGTTTGGACGCTTCCGCGTCTTCTTGGACGCTTCCGCGCCTGGTTGGACGCTAACGCGACTGCTTGGTCGCTTCCGCGCCTGCCTGGACGCTTCCGCGCCAGCTTGCATGCTTCCGCGCCTGCTTGGACGCTTCCGCGCCTGCTTGGACTCTTCTGCGCCTTCTTGCATGCTGCCGCGCCTACTTGGAAGTTTCCGCGCCTGCTTCGACGCTTCCGCGCCTCCATGGACGCTTCCGCGCCTGCTTGCACTTTTCTGCGCCTTCTTGCATGCTTCCGCCCCTTCTTGAACGCTTCCGTGCCTACTTGCACGGTTCTGCGCCTGCTCGGACGCTTCCGCACCTGCTTGTACTCTTCCACGCCTGCTTGGACGCTTCCGCGCCTGCTTGGACTCTTCTGCGTCTTCTTGCATGCTTCCGCGCCTGCTTGGACGTTCCCGCGCCTGCTTGGACGCTACCGCGCCTGCTTGGACGCTTCCGTGACTGCTTGGACGTTTTCGCGCCTGCTTGGCCGCTTCCGCGACTGCTTGGACGCTTCCGCGCCTGCTTGGACCCTTCTGCGTCTTCTTGCATGCTTCCGCGCCTGCTTGGACGTTTCCGCGCCTGCTTGCACGCTACCGCGCCTGCTTGGACGCTTCCGCGACTGCTTGGACGCTTCCGCGCCTGCTTGGACTCTTCTGCGCCTTCTTGCATGCTTCCGCGCCTACTTGGACGTTTCCGCGCCTGCTTGGACGCTTCCGCGCCTGCTTGCATACTTCCCCTCCTGCTTGGACGCTTCCGCGCCTGCTTGGACTCTTCTGCGTCTTCTTGCATGCTTCCGCGCCTGCTTGGACGTGTCCGCGCCTGCTTGGACGTTTTCGCGCCTGCTTGGACGCTTCCGCGCCTGCTTGCATACTTCCCCTCCTGCTTGGACGCTTCCGCGCCTGCTTGGACTCTTCTGCGTCTTCTTGCATGCTTCCGCGCCTGCTTGGACGCTTCCGCGCCTGCTTGCATACTTCCCCTCCTGCTTGGACGCTTCCGCGCCTGCTTGGACTCTTCTGCGTCTTCTTGCATGCTTCCGCGCCTGCTTGGACGTGTCCGCGCCTGCTTGGACGCTTCCGCGTCTGCTTGCATGCTTCCCCGCCTGCTTGGACGCTTCCGCGCCTGCTTGGACGTTTTCGCGCCTGCTTGGACTCTTCTGCGCCTTCTTGCATGCTTCCGCGCCTGCTTGCATGCTTCCGCGCCTGCTTGGACGCTACCGCGCCTGCTTGGACGCTTCCGCGACTGCTTGGACGCTACCGCGCCTGCTTGGACGCTTCCGCGACTGCTTGGTCGCTACCGCGCCTGCTTGGACAATTCCGCGACTGCTTGGACGCTTCCGCGCCTGGTTGGACGCTACCGCGCCTGTTTGGACGCTTCCGCGACTCCTTGGACGCTTCTGCGCCTGCTTGGACGCTTCCGCGACTGCTTGGACGCTTCCGCGCCTGCTTGCACGGTTCCGAGCCTGCTTGGAAGCTTTCGCGCCTGCTTGGACGCTTCCGCGCCTGCTTGGTCGTTACCGCGCCTGCTTGGACGCTTCCGCTCCTGCTTGGACGCTACCGCGCCTGCTTGGACGCTTCCGCGACTGCTTGGTCGCTACCGCGCCTGCTTGGACAATTCCGCGACTGCTTGGACGCTTCCGCGCCTGCTTGGACACTTCCGCGCCTGCTTGCACGGTTCCGAGCCTGCTTGGAAGCTTTCGCGCCTGCTTGGACGCTTCCGCGCCTGCTTGGACGTTACCGCGCCTGCTTGTACGTTTCCGCGCCTGCTTGGACGCTACCGCGCCTGCTTGGACACTTCCGCGCCTGCTTGGACGCTTCCGCGACAGCTTGGACGCTTCCGCGCCTGCTTGGACTCTTCTGCGCCTTCTTGAACGCTTACGCGCCTGCTTGGACGCTTCCGCGCCTGTATGAAGGCTTCCGCGCCTGCTTGGACGCTTCCGCGCCTGCTTGCACGCTTCCGCGCCTGCTTGGACGCTTCCGCGCCTGCTTGGACGCTTCCGCGCCTGCTTGGACACTTCCGCGTCTGCTTGCACGGTTCCGAGCCTGCTTGGAAGCTTTCGCGCCTGCTTGGACGCTTCCGCGCCTGCTTGGTCGTTACCGCGCCTGCTTGGACGCTTCCGCTCCTGCTTGGACGCTACCGCGCCTGCTTGGACGCTTCCGCGACTGCTTGGTCGCTACCGCGCCTGCTTGGACAATTCCGCGACTGCTTGGACGCTTCCGCGCCTGCTTGGACACTTCCGCGCCTGCTTGCACGGTTCCGAGCCTGCTTGGAAGCTTTCGCGCCTGCTTGGACGCTTCCGCGCCTGCTTGGACGTTACCGCGCCTGCTTGTACGTTTCCGCGCCTGCTTGGACGCTACCGCGCCTGCTTGGACACTTCCGCGCCTGCTTGGACGCTTCCGCGACAGCTTGGACGCTTCCGCGCCTGCTTGGACTCTTCTGCGCCTTCTTGAACGCTTACGCGCCTGCTTGGACGCTTCCGCGCCTGTATGAAGGCTTCCGCGCCTGCTTGGACGCTTCCGCGCCTGCTTGCACGCTTCCGCGCCTGCTTGGACGCTTCCGCGCCTGCTTGGACGCTTCCGCGCCTGCTTGGACACTTCCGCGTCTGCTTGCACGGTTCCGAGCCTGCTTGGAAGCTTTCGCGCCTGCTTGGACGCTTCCGCGCCTGCTTGGTCGTTACCGCGCCTGCTTGGACGCTTCCGCTCCTGCTTGGACGCTACCGCGCCTGCTTGGACGCTTCCGCGACTGCTTGGTCGCTACCGCGCCTGCTTGGACAATTCCGCGACTGCTTGGACGCTTCCGCGCCTGCTTGGACACTTCCGCGCCTGCTTGCACGGTTCCGAGCCTGCTTGGAAGCTTTCGCGCCTGCTTGGACGCTTCCGCGCCTGCTTGGACGTTACCGCGCCTGCTTGTACGTTTCCGCGCCTGCTTGGACGCTACCGCGCCTGCTTGGACACTTCCGCGCCTGCTTGGACGCTTCCGCGACAGCTTGGACGCTTCCGCGCCTGCTTGGACTCTTCTGCGCCTTCTTGAACGCTTACGCGCCTGCTTGGACGCTTCCGCGCCTGTATGAAGGCTTCCGCGCCTGCTTGGACGCTTCCGCGCCTGCTTGCACGCTTCCGCGCCTGCTTGGACGCTTCCGCGCCTGCTTGGACGCTTCCGCGCCTGCTTGGACACTTCCGCGTCTGCTTGGACTCTTCTGCGCCTTCTTGCATGCTTCCGCGCCTTCTTGCATGCTTCCGCGCCTACTTGGACGTTTCCGCGCCTGCTTGGACGCTTCCGCGCCTGCTTGCATTCTACCTCGCCTGCTTGGACGCTTCCGCCACTGCTTGCACGGTTCCGAGCCTGCTTGGACGCTTCCGCGCCTGCTTGGACGCTACCGCGCCTGCTTGGACGCTTCCGCGAGTGCTTGGACGCTTCCGCGCCTGCTTGGACGCTTCCACGCCTGCTTGGACTCTTCTGCGTCTTCTTGCATGCTTCCGCGCCTGTTTGGACGCTTCCGCGTCTTCTTGGACGCTTCCGCGCCTGGTTGGACGCTAACGCGACTGCTTGGTCGCTTCCGCGCCTGCCTGGACGCTTCCGCGCCAGCTTGCATGCTTCCGCGCCTGCTTGGACGCTTCCGCGCCTGCTTGGACTCTTCTGCGCCTTCTTGCATGCTGCCGCGCCTACTTGGAAGTTTCCGCGCCTGCTTCGACGCTTCCGCGCCTCCATGGACGCTTCCGCGCCTGCTTGCACTTTTCTGCGCCTTCTTGCATGCTTCCGCCCCTTCTTGAACGCTTCCGTGCCTACTTGCACGGTTCTGCGCCTGCTTGGACGCTTCCGCACCTGCTTGTACTCTTCCACGCCTGCTTGGACGCTTCCGCGCCTGCTTGGACTCTTCTGCGTCTTCTTGCATGCTTCCGCGCCTGCTTGGACGTTCCCGCGCCTGCTTGGACGCTACCGCGCCTGCTTGGACGCTTCCGTGACTGCTTGGACGTTTTCGCGCCTGCTTGGCCGCTTCCGCGACTGCTTGGACGCTTCCGCGCCTGCTTGGACCCTTCTGCGTCTTCTTGCATGCTTCCGCGCCTGCTTGGACGTTTCCGCGCCTGCTTGCACGCTACCGCGCCTGCTTGGACGCTTCCGCGACTGCTTGGACGCTTCCGCGCCTGCTTGGACTCTTCTGCGCCTTCTTGCATGCTTCCGCGCCTACTTGGACGTTTCCGCGCCTGCTTGGACGCTTCCGCGCCTGCTTGCATACTTCCCCTCCTGCTTGGACGCTTCCGCGCCTGCTTGGACTCTTCTGCGTCTTCTTGCATGCTTCCGCGCCTGCTTGGACGTGTCCGCGCCTGCTTGGACGTTTTCGCGCCTGCTTGGACGCTTCCGCGCCTGCTTGCATACTTCCCCTCCTGCTTGGACGCTTCCGCGCCTGCTTGGACTCTTCTGCGTCTTCTTGCATGCTTCCGCGCCTGCTTGGACGCTTCCGCGCCTGCTTGCATACTTCCCCTCCTGCTTGGACGCTTCCGCGCCTGCTTGGACTCTTCTGCGTCTTCTTGCATGCTTCCGCGCCTGCTTGGACGTGTCCGCGCCTGCTTGGACGCTTCCGCGTCTGCTTGCATGCTTCCCCGCCTGCTTGGACGCTTCCGCGCCTGCTTGGACGTTTTCGCGCCTGCTTGGACTCTTCTGCGCCTTCTTGCATGCTTCCGCGCCTGCTTGCATGCTTCCGCGCCTGCTTGGACGCTACCGCGCCTGCTTGGACGCTTCCGCGACTGCTTGGACGCTACCGCGCCTGCTTGGACGCTTCCGCGACTGCTTGGTCGCTACCGCGCCTGCTTGGACAATTCCGCGACTGCTTGGACGCTTCCGCGCCTGGTTGGACGCTACCGCGCCTGTTTGGACGCTTCCGCGACTCCTTGGACGCTTCTGCGCCTGCTTGGACGCTTCCGCGACTGCTTGGACGCTTCCGCGCCTGCTTGCACGGTTCCGAGCCTGCTTGGAAGCTTTCGCGCCTGCTTGGACGCTTCCGCGCCTGCTTGGTCGTTACCGCGCCTGCTTGGACGCTTCCGCTCCTGCTTGGACGCTACCGCGCCTGCTTGGACGCTTCCGCGACTGCTTGGTCGCTACCGCGCCTGCTTGGACAATTCCGCGACTGCTTGGACGCTTCCGCGCCTGCTTGGACACTTCCGCGCCTGCTTGCACGGTTCCGAGCCTGCTTGGAAGCTTTCGCGCCTGCTTGGACGCTTCCGCGCCTGCTTGGACGTTACCGCGCCTGCTTGTACGTTTCCGCGCCTGCTTGGACGCTACCGCGCCTGCTTGGACACTTCCGCGCCTGCTTGGACGCTTCCGCGACAGCTTGGACGCTTCCGCGCCTGCTTGGACTCTTCTGCGCCTTCTTGAACGCTTACGCGCCTGCTTGGACGCTTCCGCGCCTGTATGAAGGCTTCCGCGCCTGCTTGGACGCTTCCGCGCCTGCTTGCACGCTTCCGCGCCTGCTTGGACGCTTCCGCGCCTGCTTGGACGCTTCCGCGCCTGCTTGGACACTTCCGCGTCTGCTTGGACTCTTCTGCGCCTTCTTGCATGCTTCCGCGCCTTCTTGCATGCTTCCGCGCCTACTTGGACGTTTCCGCGCCTGCTTGGACGCTTCCGCGCCTGCTTGCATTCTACCTCGCCTGCTTGGACGCTTCCGCCACTGCTTGCACGGTTCCGAGCCTGCTTGGACGCTTCCGCGCCTGCTTGGACGCTACCGCGCCTGCTTGGACGCTTCCGCGAGTGCTTGGACGCTTCCGCGCCTGCTTGGACGCTTCCACGCCTGCTTGGACTCTTCTGCGTCTTCTTGCATGCTTCCGCGCCTGTTTGGACGCTTCCGCGTCTTCTTGGACGCTTCCGCGCCTGGTTGGACGCTAACGCGACTGCTTGGTCGCTTCCGCGCCTGCCTGGACGCTTCCGCGCCAGCTTGCATGCTTCCGCGCCTGCTTGGACGCTTCCGCGCCTGCTTGGACTCTTCTGCGCCTTCTTGCATGCTGCCGCGCCTACTTGGAAGTTTCCGCGCCTGCTTCGACGCTTCCGCGCCTCCATGGACGCTTCCGCGCCTGCTTGCACTTTTCTGCGCCTTCTTGCATGCTTCCGCCCCTTCTTGAACGCTTCCGTGCCTACTTGCACGGTTCTGCGCCTGCTTGGACTCTTCCGCACCTGCTTGTACTCTTCCACGCCTGCTTGGACGCTTCCGCGCCTGCTTGGACTCTTCTGCGTCTTCTTGCATGCTTCCGCGCCTGCTTGGACGTTCCCGCGCCTGCTTGGACGCTACCGCGCCTGCTTGGACGCTTCCGTGACTGCTTGGACGTTTTCGCGCCTGCTTGGCCGCTTCCGCGACTGCTTGGACGCTTCCGCGCCTGCTTGGACCCTTCTGCGTCTTCTTGCATGCTTCCGCGCCTGCTTGGACGTTTCCGCGCCTGCTTGCACGCTACCGCGCCTGCTTGGACGCTTCCGCGACTGCTTGGATGCTTCCGCGCCTGCTTGGCCGCTTCCGCGACTGCTTGGACGCTTCCGCGCCTGCTTGGACCCTTATGCGTCTTCTTGCATGCTTCCGCGCCTGCTTGGACGTTTCCGCGCCTGCTTGCACGCTACCGCGCCTGCTTGGACGCTTCCGCGACTGCTTGCATGCTTCCGCGCCTGCTTGGACGTTTCCGCGCCTGCTTGCACGCTTCCGCGCCTGCTTGGACGTTTCCGCGCCTGCTTGCACGCTTCCGCGCCTGCTTGGACTCTTCTGCGTGTTCTTGCACGCTTCCGCGCCTGCTTGGACTCTTCTGCGTGTTCTTGCATGCTTCCGCGCCTGCTTGGACGTTTCCGCGCCTGCTTGGACGCTTCCGCGCCTTCTTGCATGCTTCCGCGCCAACTTGGACGTTTCCGCGCCTGCTTGGACGCTTCCGCGCCTGCTTGCATGCTTCCCCGCCTGCTTGGACGCTTCCGCGCCTGCTTGGACTCTTCCGCGCCTGCTTGGACGTTTCCGCGCCTGCTTGGACGCTACCGCGACTGCTTGGACGCTACCGCGCCTGCTTGGACGCTTCCGCGACTTCTTGGACTCTTCCGCGCCTACTTGGACGTTTCCGCGCCTGCTTGGACGCTTCCGCGGCTGCTTGGACTCTTCTGCGTCTTCTTGCATGCTTCCGCGCCTGCTTGGCCGCTTCCGCGCCTGCTTGGACTCTTCTGCGCCTTCTTGCATGCTTCCGCGCCTGCTTGGACGTTTCCGCGCCAGCTTGAACACTACCGCGACTGCTTGGACGCTTCCGCGCCTGGTTGGACGCTACCGCGCCTGCTTGGACGCTTCCGCGACTGCTTGGACTCTTCTGCGTCTTCTTGCATGCTTCCGCGCCTGTTTGGACGCTTCCGCGTCTTCTTGGACGCTTCCGCGCCTGGTTGGACGCTAACGCGACTGCT